>PVIU01003258.1:0-149454 GCA_004026605.1 Ondatra zibethicus
CTCTCTCTGACTCTGTCCCCTTCCCAGTATCCTGTTCTCTTTTCCCTGTCTATCTAAGTCCTGCCCTATCAAAAGGCCAAGGCAGTTTCTTTATTAACCAATAAAAGCAACCCAAATACAGAAGGAACCTCCTACACCAGGCATTCTTTCACTCTTGTAGCATAATTTGTTCTTCCGATCTTTAAGATTCTATTAAGAACTGGTTTAGCATACTTCTTCCTTACATTCTTTTCTAACCAATTCTCCAGATTTCTGTTATACATCTTTCGCATGTATAACAGATCTGTTTAGCTATGTGGTGCCTCAGTAGACTTTAAGGTTTATTCTGTGTTGTGTTTTGGGATAGTCTTACTGGTCTAGGCTGTTCTAAAACTCAGATATTTCTGGCCTGTCTGCCAGGTACCTGGATTCTTTGCCAGGATCAGATTATAAGATCTCACAGGGCAGGTTTTTGCTTTCCATTCTTAAAGCATCTGTGTCTACGTACATTGTTCCATGTACAGCAATCCGAAGGACTGACTTTTTAGGCGTGGGAATACCATGTTATCCTGCTGCCCTGACATTGTACCCAGCTGATGATTGTGACATTGTCAAAGCCAAGTACTTCACTGACCTGAGATGCTGGGAACTGAACCTTTTGGTAAGACATCACAGAGAAGCCAGCCAGAGTGGTTCCAGGAGTTCTGGAAATCCTTCCAGAGTCCTAGCTTTTCTCCATCACTTGCAATCTCCAACCTGTACTTTATTGCCAGTGTTTACTCAAAGGAATTACGGCACAACCAAGTTATCCTGAAATAGTCAGACCGGTTAATGAAAACTGGTGTTATCCTGATGGAGTTGAGCCAGTTAATGAATGGAGACATGCCAGCTGGCAGTATCTGTTAGAAGCCACACAGACACATGGCAGCAGGGATTTTCCAAAACTTTTGTAATTGGATGGAAGTGGGGATGTTTCTGAAGATTAATAAGGGTGTCGCATCATGTCCAGTTGGCAGCCTTAGGGCCTCAGCCAGTGTTCAGTCACATTCTGTGTGAACACTTGGGCTGCCTGGAGCAGCAGCTGGAGCCTATGCCTCATGGGAGGCAGTGCCTCTTCCGGATGCCAAGGCTCCTTTCACCTGTCATTCTGACCTCTGCCTGAGGCCACTTCCAGAGGTTCCTTCCTGCTGAAATCCTTGTCCTAAAAAAGAGAAAGCATTACTTACAGCACAAGCTGGCCTGACATCCTCCATGCTGTTACCATCTGTTGCAGATATTCATACTGGACAGTTTTCAAATGACAGCAGATGCCTCAGGAAGAAAAAAATTAATCAGCTCAAAATATGTCATTACCTACCTAATGTTTCAGCTTCAGAGGCTAGAAATTACGTTACTCTGGGTCATCATGCTGAAATCCTCATTTTAAAATCAACTGTCTTTCTTTTTATTTCAAAGGAATGGTATTAGTTGTACTGCCAAGAGTTTATTACATAAAAATATATCTAAACTTAAGTGTCTAAATGGAGAGTTTGCATTCAGATTTTGTGTCTTTAAACGTGCTTTGGAGAACATTCATTGGAGCCATTAAAATCCTGGGTAGGAACAAAAGAAGTCACTGTCAACTGTTAGGGATGTTAGTGACTGTTCAGTGTGCCTCACACCCAAAGAACAATTTCAGAAGGCTCACTCTAGGATGCTCCTCTTCCATTTGTCATTGTGTAAAATTGTGAAAAGCCAGGATTCGGGAGTTTTCTGTGGAATTGTGTCTCCTAGTGATGGAAGAAGCTACATCAAGTGTCACCAACATGATTGCCCAACCATGAACTGAACAAGTATGATACCATTGGAAATGCCAAAGTAGATGGGGAAGAGCCCATGGGGCTTCAACCCTTCACAAAGAACTATAGGTAACTAACGAAACCTGGGAGATGGAGAACTAGTCTTCCCCATGGAAGCACATTAATTGGTTGTTCAGTGCCAAACAGTCAGCTCTGAAAATATACATGCATGTAACATAGGGACTGAACAGCCTAAATTTCAGAATGTGTATATATACATACATATGTGTGTAATGTATATTGTTATTGCATACATATTTGCATATATATGTATATATTGCATGCAATAGCAATAAGTGAAACAAAAGGTCATGATTTGAAGGAGAACAGGAAGGACATATGGGAGAGTTTGGGGAAGGAAAGGGAAGGGAGAAATATCATAATTAAATTATAATATCAAAAATAAAAGACGATGCTTTATAGAAAAATAGATTTATCACTTAAAATGTACAAAATAAATGTTACAATTTCAGCTAAGGCTGTCACATTCTTAATTTGTTATCTCAGAAGCACTGTATTAGAGAACCCCTCCTCTGCATGAGACGTGAACTTCAAGGTGTAGTCAGGACTCTCAGATGTTGGGGCAGGTTAAAGTGTAAGAATGATGTAGAGAGTGATTTAGAGCCACACTTATGGACAGGATTCATTAGGGCTGACTGTGTATTTTGTCATTATTTATTTGTTTACTTGGTATCTATTTCTCAAAGAACAGATTTTGTTAAGTACATTTTCTGTATTCTTGATGCTTTATTGGTCAGGGACTCATACAACTAGAGAAAGAATCAACCTTCCAGAGGCCAGATGCTTTCTGAAAGGAACAAGTCATCCAAGACTACCTCTTTCTTATAGAAACCAACAGTTTGAGTTGGTAGTCTCAACGATCCATTAATATAACTTTCACAAACCGTTAAGTACTCTAAAATACCCCAGAGAAAGGTATCAGGCCGTGAGAGACTGTCTGTAACCACATACCTGCCATAATAATTTGAATCATCCTGAGCTGCCTTGTCTTTCATACTGAAACCCAAGTAAGAGCTGTGGTCTAGGTTTCCATTCTCCTGCTTCTCTCAATGCAAAGCTTAGTGGTCCTGTTGTGGCTCGGTGTGGTACAGTGGATCTCCTCTCTAGGATTTACATGGCAAATTTCTCCTACATCTCATTCTTATTCCTTTCTGTAATTTCTTCAGTCACTTTGCCATCTCTAATATTTTCATTATTACAATAAGACAAAAATGCATGTTCACCCAATGTGTCCTGACTACTCTTTCATTCTTACTTGTCCGGAAAAGAGAAGAACGTGCACTGATCCCTGAGACATAGAACATGCTGAACTATATGGAGAAATTGATTTAACAAATGTCACTAATGTAAAGACCTGATAATAGAGAACTGATCCTCGTCCAGATAGTCCACATTTATTCCCAGAAGTCATCATCCACAGAGAAATCCAGGTCTTTGGGTAAAAATTTTATAAACAGATAAAGTCAAAGATTTTTTTAAAGTCAAAAAGGATTCAGCAACAGGAAGTTTTGTGTTGCTGTTGGAGGGGCCATTGTGCCAGGGGAGTCATGTGTCCATCAGAGCTAGAAGAAGTTCCCATTTGATAGCAGATAAGGGGAAGACATTAGACTTAATCATAAGAGCTCTGCATATCGTCTGTGAGTATCTTAGAAGTAAATTCTCCTCACAGACAAAAGTACTGACTTACTAACAGCTTAACATTATCCCTGAGAATGTTAGGGTAGAGGAAACAAAGAAGTTCATGAAGCCCTCTCTGGATTACAATACTATGAAATGGCATATGAGTAACTATTTTAAGTGCCTAAATCTGTGGTAATTTATACAGCAACAATAAATAATCATGCACCCCATCACAGGCAAAAGCCATCCAGAGACTATAAATACCCTATTTGTTTTAGGAGAAAGCTCTTATTTAGATATTATATTTTAATAGTCATGTGTGCAGATTATCTTGTTTTCTTCCTAGATAACTGTGGTGGTTTAAATAAGAATGGCCCCCATAGGTTCATATATCTGACTGCACAGGCACAGACAGGGCACTACTTGGAAAGGATTAGGAAGTGTGGTTTTGTGGGAGTAGGTGTGGCCTTGTTGGAGGAAATGTGTCATTAGTAGGTGGGCTTTGAAGTTTCAAAAACCCAAACCAGGTCCATTCTCTTTCTTTTTTGCCTTTGTGCCTATGTATCAGGATTTAAGATCACAGATACTGCTCTAACACCTGTCTACTTGCTACCATGCTTCCCATCATGATGTTACTGGACTAAGCCTCTGAAACTGTAAGCAAGCCCCAAATGAAATGCTTCCTTTTATAAGAGTTGCCTTGTTCATGGCAATAGAATAGTGTCTAAGACAGTACCATTATGCATAATTAGAAGGAAAATGAATGACCATGAGATAGTAGTAGTCAGTAATCATGTACATTGGTAACAGGACCCATTTCCAGGCAGCATTGCAGGACACATTTTGAGATAACAAAGCTCAATTTAGTGTATGCAAGTCTTTGCAGCATGACTGTTATCTTGAGTGCACGATCTCAATTGTGTTCGTAAGAAACTGGATTCTGTTCTGCCATGCAGAGATGAGGTATTATCTCCCAGATCTGATAGCTTTTTTGTGTTTGACACAACAGTCTCATCCAACTCCTCTACAGGAAAAGATGAAGACACAGAATTGTGCGAAGATGTCATGAAAGGAAATTTCAGGCAGGCCTTAGGAGGCTCTGTCTGCTCCTGAGTGGCTGGCAGGAGATGGAGCCAGACAGAGAAAGGATGGATAGGCAGACAGACCAATTACATATCATGAGCCCCTTTAGCTAGAAGGATGGACTTTCAAGATCTGCTTTGGTAATTCTTCGTGAGCAATGTTTGTGATCTGTAATGATTTTCTTTCACCTTTCTCTCTTGTTATTAATGAATTTTCCTTTTGAAAATGCCAATCATTTGTTAAGGTGTAAAAGAGAAGCAAGAAAAGGGAAATGTGCTTTTTGCTGTTAAAATTTTAAAGTGATAGTATCATATCTTGGAAAGTATGTTCATTTTATCACTCCTCTGTCCATCATGAGTTAGCATGATCTGAACTTAACTTGGTATTTGACCAACTGAAAAGCTAAGTGAAATGTAGGACACAATAGTCTTAATTTATAGAACAACGGCAAATACAGAACAATGACCCTCAGGAAAATGTAATCCTGAGAGTGACCCCAAGTCACTGCAAGACTCCCATAGCACAGTGGACAGAAGTGAGCAAAGCCTTGTGGCTGTCTTAACTCAGGAGATAGGGTCAGAATTCAGGGATCTGAAGTAGCTAGTGTTTGTAGTCAGTGTTCTCCAAGGAATGAGTGGCCATTAAAAATAACCTAGGGATCATCAACTAAAAGCTCAGTTTTTTATATTTAAAGAAGTCTATATACTGTTTTATTATTATCAGTTAAATTTTATGTGAATGTTTATGTCTGTGCACTTGCATGAAAGAGCTTGCAGAGGCCAGAATAGGGAACTGGATCCCTGGGAGTAGACTCACAGGAGTGAGACAGCAGATGTGGGTACTGAACTTGGGTTACAATAGCGGTCAGAGATTAAAATCCCTGAGTTGTCTCTCCTACTCCACAGCCCAGTTCTGGTTTACATATGCTAGGAAAAGGTGCTCCAGAAGGGGTGGATCCTCTAATTTGGAAGTTCTTGATGAGTTGACAATAATTTATATTCTTAACAAGATTAAAAAGAAAGAATTTCTGCCTCCTTAACCATTGAGAAAGGGCTTCAAATGGGGGTCACTTTCATGGTGGGGCTCCATTAACTTAAGAATAAAGGTTACTCTAGACTACACCTAATAAATCTTATAAATAAGCATTGGAAGGATTAAATTTTTCACAGTTAATTGTAAACCAGAACACAGTCTGGTGCTCTTTAAAGACATCCAGCAGCGAACAATTTGAAATTTGCAATTTCTAACATCCAGTTAAAACTTAAAAAGCATGTAATGAGATACAAAAGTAAGAGCTGTAACCCAGAGATTGATCAGTAGAACCAGAAACAACAAGGGCAATGGAGGAGGAGACAGCAGTGTCAAAGAGCGCTGTGCTAATTTAATTTTATCAAAGATGGAGAGAGAAGGTGAAGACAAAGTAAGTTATATGGAATTTATAGGTTAAGAGTCATGTCCCCTAAGATGGGCAATGTGACTCAGTTGGTAGAGTGCTTGACTAGCATGCATAAAGCACCAGATTTGATCCTCAGAACTGTGTGTAATGGTGGAATTTTAACACTCATGAGATGGAGGCAGAAAGGTTAAGAATTCAGAGTCCTTAATTACATAGTATATTCAAGCTTGATCTGGGCAGCATGGGAATGTATGAATGGATGTGTGAATAAGTGAATGAATTAATGGTAACTAAATAAACAATCTTTTTCTAAAATGAGATACACTAGATAGGAATAACAACACACTAAGCACTGCAGAAGACCAGCAAGCGTGCAAATGTAGCATGAAGAGGATTGGTGAGGTGGTCCAGGGGGCAAAGGCACATGCTGCTAAGCCTCTGATCTGAGTTTGATTCTCGGAACATTGTAGAAGGAGAGAACTTACTCTTATAAGTTGTCCTCTGCCCTCCAAATGCATGCAGGGCATACAATACATAAATAAACAAATGTATATTTTTAAAAAAGATATAGCAAGATAAACTGTTTAGATAAAACTCAGCAAGACAAAAGAGGGAGACAGAGTGAAGCAAACCTTATTGAATTTTGAGGTATTAAGCAGCTGACCACTTTGAAAAAAATTTTAAATGTCTTCCAAGAAAAAAGTCATGTCACATGAATAATGAATATTGTCATATGAATAATGAATGAGAACAGACCTCTCCCCCAGAACTGTGAAGGCCATAGAAAGATGGAGTGACACCTTTAAGACTCAAAGGACAGAAATATTAGAGCATTCAAAAGAAAACAATAATGCACTTTGGGCTGTGTGGCAAATGTGGAAGCAGACAAGAGAACGGGACTGGAGGTCGGAAAGTCACAGGGAAGCTTGCTCTGCTGAACTCTGCTGCCTTCCTTGTCCTTTGATGTTGTGAGATGCTGCCTTCTTAATCCTCATGGGGTAATCTCACTGCAGACTTCTCTCCCAAAGCTTCGCCTCCGTCGTGGTCCTCATCGAACTGACAGCCTTGCTCTGAGTTGGGCTTTGGTGTAATTAAATGTGGATGGAGGGTCTATGTAGACCGTAATTATTAGAAGACTCCTTAGTGTGAAGCCAGTCTGTAGCCTTAACATTTCACTGGAACAGCATTCTTTTAAATATTTTTTTTCGATTATTTTAACAATCAAGTGTACAGGTATATGTCTGTGCAAGGATATATACATGTGAGTGCAGATGCCCAAAGAGGATGGAGATGTCAGATGCTCCTGGGGCTGAGGTTGTAAGCCATCCAGTGTGGGTGCTGGGAACTGGATCTTGGTCCTCTGCAAATACAGCCCATTTCTCTTTACTGCCGAAACATCTCTCTAGTCACTAAAGCAGCATTTCCCCCTTCAATAAGTTGCTCTATGTAAGGACAATGTGACAAAAATTTGGTGCCAGAGGGCTAGGTTTTGCCTGTATCAGCCAGTAGCATGCTGTCTTAGCCAGCGTAATTATAAGACCTATGACTCTTCTTTCTCAAATGCCTGGAGGCCACTGTGTTTTACTGACCTAATTTCAATATTTTGTTTCTTAGAATTTTTAAAGCCCCACTGTGGGGAAAGTGGGAGAATGAATTGGTTTGTTATTAGGAAAATCAAAGATATGTAGCATTTCTGTGGTAGTTTGAATGAAAATGGCCCCTAAAGGGAGGGGCACTATAAGAAGGTGGGACCTTATTGGGGTAGGTGTGGTCTTGTTGGAGGAATTGTGTACTATGTGGGCGGACTTTGAGGTCTCTTTTCTCAAATTTCACTCAGTGTGACAGTCAGTTGACTTCCTGTTGCCTTCAAGATGTAACCAGCACCATGTCTGCCTACATACTGCCATGTTCCTCAACATGATGATAATAGATAAATCTATCTCTAATGGGGAATCTCTTTCAGCCAATGATCTTTAAGAGGTGGGACCAGGTTAGGGCGTGACCTTTTGGGTACCTAGAGAAAAACGCTGGCCTGCCTGGAGTTTGTTCTCTCTGTGGTTTTTGTGCTACGCAGCTGAGGTTGGACTTTTTGTTCCTATTTTGTGAGTTTGACGCTTTTAATAAAGAAAATATAATTGGTTTATATTGGAGTCAGCCTGGGATTCTTTGATCGGTGCCCAACGTGGGGCTTGGGGATTCGGGACCTCCAAGGCTCCAGCCAGCTGTTGCCTGGCTCCATGTGGTGCACTTGTGTATTTGGGTATTTGGGCACTGACCATTCCTGTGCCATGGCTTTGCACCAGTCTCTAGCCTGGGTGGCGTCTTGGAACCGCTCTGGGTCCAGCTTCTCCAGTGAACCACAGAAGCGCAGGTGGGGCATGGGCTTTTTCGGGTGTTTCTGTCAGAGTTACTGCCTTGCTGTCCCTGTGCTGCCACTGCCCAGTTAGGGATCTCCGTAGAGTGCACAGTCTGTGATTTGCACTAAATAACTGCTTTTAATTTAAGCATATTTTTTAGTATCTAACATGATAAAACCAATTCAAACAGTCCATGGCTTGGATTTTCTGACCATGCAGCTATAACTGTGACACCTGCTGGCCAGTAATGGTTATTTCACCTACTCCAACTCAGGTGAGATTTATAAGGCCAAATTTATAATTTATAATTTAAAAGGTCAAGATGACAGATAATTTAACGATACAAAAGTTCAATAGCTCTTTTACTTATACCATGGATGGTATTATGCAAGGCTTATGTGATTTGCCTCCTACATCCCTATATTTCATTCTAGGGGTTAGCTTTGTTTTTCATATTTTCTCCTTTTAAAAAAGACAGTAGTTAAAAAATTAAAAAGATTAAAAAATGTATCAAAATTAATGAGCAGGGACAAAAGATATAAAAGCAAAATTTAGCCTCATCAATACATACCAAACTCCAGGATGGCTTACCCAGAATTCTAAATGTCTATCCAGTGATCTCCTCAAAAAGACCATCTGGCACTAAGTACCCTAAAGCAGTCAAATAATATACATAAAACCCAATATGTATAAATGATCTAAAAGAAATTAAACAAGCCATAATGGCTTATGGCCGGCCTACATTCACCCTTTGTTAGGGAAATGGTCAAAACGTGGTCTTCAAACAACAAGGCAACCCCACACAATTGGATTCAATTAATCTCAGCAGTCCTAGAAAATGGACCACAGCTTCTCTAAAAGTGTTATTAGAGAAAAGAAGCAAAATAGGTAATTTAGTGTGAACTTATTCACACTAATAATAATAGTGAGTAATAGAGCGAATACTTGTGAGCTATTATTTATGGACAATTTACATTGGAATAGTTTCCTATATATTGATACAAGCTCAAATTATATTTGTTATTTCTGTTTACAATATTTGTACACCTATGCAAAGTTATTTTGTCAGATTGTATTCATGCATGTTTCTACCTCTGCTTAAGATATTTTGTATATTGACATGATTTTTATGGTATATTATCATATTGCATTATATATTTCTACCTCTAATCAAGATACTTATACATTGTTTACATTTTGAGGTCATTGTCCTCATTTACTGCACAGTTGTTTACAGATTGATTAATATTCTGATATAAAGTCTTAGTCTTTAAGTTATATAGGTATTAAGTATTATAGGTCAATAGTTATTCATCTTTGTTTTATATATATAGTCAGATTAATTAGGTTCTTTAGATATAGAGATTGCAATCTGTATAGATAGGTAATCTTTAACCACTTCAAGGATCTGTAGAATGTAGCCTTTAAATAATTTTGGCTTCTGTTGATGTGAGACATGATCTCTTCTGACAGCACCAATCTATTCCTGAGAAAATGTTGAGCACCAAAGACACTCCATTTGCAGTTTGTTTTATTCTTGGCACAATTGGCCTTTGAGCAAGGAACTGTGCATGCCTCAACCACTGACAAAGTACATGGTGTCTGAACTGAATAAGCAGCACACAAGAAAAAAACTGCCAAACCAAGACAAGATAAGATGGTTCTAAAAATTTTCCTGCCATTAAAAATTGTCTGTCAGTCATGCTAGGCCTTAGCCAAAGTTGGTTGCTTCAATATTGCAAATGAGACTTTGAGTGATTACTCAGGTAGCCAGTTGTCTCAGTCATATGCTTTGAAAGCTGCTTGATCGCACTTCCTGCCTACTCAAGTAATATTATCTCCCTTCTCAGGCCTTTAATGGGGTTAAAGATTAGATAGTTATAGTTACCTTCCTCTTATGATTTAGCCAAGCCATTTCCAATGCTAGACTTAGACTTTTTAGAATAAAATGCTTATTAAAACATTTAACATGTGTTTCTTGCTTAATATTGTTTATGTTGGTTGTAATCCTAATCCTAATTTTATACTTGATATATGTTCCTAGTGTATATAGTTTTGTATTGGGTTTGGAACTCTCTTATTTAGACAAAAGGGGGAAGTAATGGGAAATTTCTGTCTGCCAATGATCTTTAAGAGGTGGGACCAGGTTAGGGCGTGACCTTTTGGGTGCCTGGAGAAAAACGATGGCCCACCCAGAGTTTGCTCTCTCTGTGGTTCCCACACTACACAGCAGAGGTTGGACTTCTTGTTCCTCTTTTGTGAGTTTGTCCCTTATAATAAAGAAAATATAATTGGTTTATCTTGGAGTTAGCCTGGGATTCTTTGACCCATGTCTGACAACATATCACCTCAATTAAATGTTTTCTTTGTAAGAGTTGCTGTGGTCATGGTGTCTCTTCACAGCAATAAAAACCCTAAGACAGCTTCTTAAGTTCACCATTTTACTTCAATATTATTTATTTTTCTTCTTATTATTATCATGTGTACACACACTCTTATGCATACATAATTGCAGGTACCTGCAGAAGCTAAATGAGAGTGTCAGGTTTATTGGCTGACAATTATGCATCACTAGATGTGCATGTTGGGAACTAAACTCTAATCCTTTTAAAGAGCTGCAAGGGCTCTTGACCATTGAGCAATCTCTCTAATCATTTTATATGGAAACAGTTTATGATATCTCCAAACAGAGAATTATAACAGCAAATTTTACTAAGGAGAGATTTACATAAAAGGTTTAATATTAATATTAAAGTTGAAACATAAGAGTGATATGAAATAGTGTCTTCTGAACATGACAGAGCTGTTGCACTAATGAACCCACAACAGTTGTGGTTGCCTACACAAGACCTGTCCAAGATCAACCCATTCCACATTCCAGCATGGATGAGTGAAGGGCCACAAGGCTCCACCTCTATCTGAAAAACAAAATGGCAGTTGATAGCTTCTGGAAGAGGAAACATCAATTGTCTTTAGTGATATGGCCTCTCACAGGTTGTCCATGTGCAGTGGAAGGCCCTCAACCTTTGTACATTTAAAGGTACCACTAATAGGACTCAGTGGGCTATTTTTTAAAAAAAATAGAGGATTTGAAGTTGGAAGAAGGACATAGAAATGGGTTCTTGGAGAAGTTGCAGGAGGAGCTTAGTAGACATACTGCTCTTATAGATGATGCCAGTTTGATTCCCAGCACCCATGTTGGGAAGCTCACAACTGCCTGTAATTCTAGCTCCAGGGTATCTGACTCCATCTTCTGACTTCTAAGGCACTGTGCTCATGTGAACACAACCACACATTTCATATTTTTTCCTCTGCCTTATATCCTCAAAGTTTGGATGCTGATATTATCATACATTACTCATAGAAATCACATAGAAATCAGTAGTTGGAAAAGTCTAAAAATTACATTTGAATAATGGATTGCCTGAGTACAGTTTTTATTTTATTTGGCCATTCTGTTGATAGGAAACTGAGAGAATAGACTTTCCTTGCAATCCAAGACTCTAGGCAATAGCATGATAAAAGAGTCCAAAACAACATGAGTTCATTAGTAACAGAGTTTTGGAGTTATGATTCTGAAGTGTGTGTTTTCTCCAACCACCTACAGTGCTGTTTTCATCTAATGAAGTCATAGGGATATGAAAGAGCCTTGGGTGTACTCATTCCCCAGTGTCTCACCTTTGTGTCATCTAGAAACCTCTGCCATGGCTAGATGTTTGTATTATGATTCTGCTTTCTTCCCTTTCAATGCCTACTTCCTTATTATGTGAGAATATTTCCTGGCTGCAGACCAGATTCTCCCATTGGCCAATGATGAACTCCTCTTGCCAGGACCTTCACATTTTATTTCTCATGTCCCACACTTTGGAACTACACGTAGTCTTTCAATGTTTTTCCTTAAGAAAAGATATGATGTGGTTTCTATTTTTGTATTAAGATACTAACAAGTTACATCACAACACATTACATGGAACAAAAAAGATGTTTTTAGAAGACCCTGCCAAAAAATACAGGAGACATAGACAAATTTTAATTAATATAACAAATATTGCAAAGACCATAGTTGAACTAAAATGCATTCACTGTTACTTTAGTTAAGGTTGCTGCTGCTGTGATGAAACACCATGACCAAATGATTTATTTCACTCACAGTTTTATTTCATGAAAAGCAGTGAGGGAAGGAACTCTAGCAAATCAGGAACCTGGAGGCAGGAGCTGATTCAGAGTCCATGGAGGAGTGCTGCTTACTTCTCCCACCCGTGGCTTGCTCAGTCTGGTTTTTATAGAAACCAGGGCCACATTCCTGGGAATGGCATCCCCCACAATGGGTTAAACCATCTCTGTCAATTCTAGTTAAGAAAATGTCCTAGAAACTGTTCCACAGATCAATCTGATGGTGACATTTTCTTAATTGAAGTTCCCTCCTTTAAGACGATTTTAGCTTGAATTAAGTTGTCATAAAACTAGCCAGCGCAACTGCCCACCTGAAATTTAAACTTAATGGTGTGTTTTATACTATTTTTTCAGCATGGCAATGCTAAAGGCACAGAGATTGATGCTTTCCCAAGTCAGCTGAAATTCCATTTAACTGTATATAGCTGAGACTGGAATGTATGTGAACATCTACAATGGCTATTTGCAAATAGACTTTTATACATCCAAAGAAATATTTTCATTCCAGGGACGAGTTGAGGCACAGTACCACATGGCAGATGGAACATTAGCCCACTTCCCATTATTAACCTGGGAAGTGAATATGCTAAAGTTGTCTGCAGTAAAATAAAAATTATACTTCTGTACCATGGTAGATTTCAGATTATAAATACACATTATGCCACATGGAAGATATTCTGAAGTCCTCATAATTTTAAAGCTTATTGAGTTCTTAGTAAAAAAAAAAGCCTTAAATAAAATCTAAACAGCACTGGAATTCAAGCTATCATCTATCTATCTATCTTCATCATCATCTATCATCTATCTATTCATCCATTCATCCATCTCCTATCTCCCTATTTCTCTATTTGTATTCTCTATATGTCTATTGTTTGCATGTTCCAATGAATCCATTAACAGTCATGTTTTGAAGAACACCATTCTCCTTCCAAGGGGCCCTATCTGTGATGGTTAGTTTTCATCAAGGAGTATAAGCTCAGGACTTGCCACCATCATACTAGTCTGTGGGCATGTGGGGGCAATTTTCTTGATTGCTAATTGATGTGGGAAGTCCCAGGCCATTATAGGCAATGCCACTCTTGGGTAAGTGGTCCTAGGTTGTATAAGAAAACAACTGAATAGCCCATTGAGCACAAACCATTGAGAAAAAAACATGTTTTTCCACGGTCTCTGCTTCAGTGTCTGTCTTGGCTTCCTTCAATGACGGACTAAAATCTGTAAGCTAAAAATAAAGCCTTTCCTTCCATCATGTGTTATCATAACAACAAGAAAAAATTGGATACTACCAATCATTGATTAACTATTTGCTACTAATATATTTTGGGAGAAGAGAAATCATAGTCTTAATTTGTATATACACTGATGACTCCATCAATCTCCAAACAGTGATTTCCATGGGTTAGATAGATGGCTCTGGTTAAACTCAGTGGATCACAAAACAAAATAGAAGAGTCATTAAACTAGGAAAGGAACTGGTAGGGATGTGGGAAGGGTTGATAGGGGTGGGAGGGATGTAAGAAAGGGGAGCAACAAGAGAGTAATAAGAATATGTTATATACATGTATTAAATTGTCAAATAAAAATTAAGCAATAAAAAAAGCCAGTTGGGATTCTTTTCATAATTATCTTCTTGAAATAATTACACAATTATTTTCTTTTTAATCTATGACTTTACATATAATGTATTGTGTAAATAGATTGATTTTGTGGAATTATACTTTAATTAGTAAAAGGTAAAACCAAAATAGACATAGCATGTCTTGCCAAAATATTGGTGCAGGAGAATTGTCTGTATTTTGTCAATCATGTTTTAAATAAATGCTGATTGGCCAGGCAGGAAGTATAGGTGGGACAACCAGAAAGGAAGTAAAGGTGGGGCAATGAGAACAGGAGAATGCTGGGAAGGAAGAAGCCCATTCCTCCCCAGTCCTGCCCAGACCACAGAAGAAGCAGGATGTGACCTGCCCCACTGAAAAAGGTACTGAGCCCTGTGGCTAACATAGATAAGAGTAATGGGTTAATATAAGCTACAAGAGCTAATAAAAAGCCTGAGCTAATGGGCCAATCAGTTTTTAATCTTCTGGAGACCTCTATGTGATTTTCTTTGGGGCTAAATGGCTGTGGGAACTGGACAGGACAGAAATCCCAACAAGCAGGCCCCTCATGTTACAAAATATCAATTCAATGCTAATAGAATTAGTTATTTATTTGTTTTCACATCTGTTTATTGGCTAAAGTATATATCAGAAAATATCTGTGTACAATCACTCATCCATTAATTCTTTATAATTGGCCATTAACTGTACATAACTAGTTAAGTCTAGCTGTGGAGATAATAAAACAAAACAAATATCAGGAGGCATTTGATATTTCATTCATTAGTAAAGATTTCTGGGGGTTGGATATATGGCCTAGCAGTTAAGAGTACTTGGGGCTCTTGCTGAGGACCAAAGTTCAGTTCCCAGCACCTACTTCAGACATCTCACAACCACCTAAGGAATTTAGTGCTTCTGGCATCTCTGAGTACCTGATTGAATGGCTCTCAAGGTTTGTGGGATACAAACTTAAGCATTAGTGGTTTCATAGAGAAATCTGAGACAGTTACATTTAGGAAATCAGTGAGATTAGTGTATTATTTACTTTTACTTAAATTTCCCTAGGCGAAAGGGACACAAATGTCACCCCAGTTTCATGACTTAAAAGGTCTTGGGTGCACACAATTATGTTAGAGGTGCCCTTTAGGTAGAACTAAAGGGTAACTGCTAATAACTGCCATCACAAACTACATTCAAAAGTAAGCTTTAAAAGGTGAACAGTCTACGTTTACAAGAGAGTAGCTATAACAGTCTTAGAGGAAAGCACAAAGGCATATGTAATGACTGTATATGTGATGTGGGAGTCCCCTCTGTGTGTTGTGATTATCATTAATAAGTAAAGGAACTGCCTTGGCCTGTTGATAGGGCAAAACTTAGGTAGGAGGGGAAGATGGAACTGAATGATGGGAAAAGGAAGACAGAGAGAGAGATGCCATGGAGCTGCTAGAGACAGATGCTGAGAATTTTACCCCATAAGTCACTGCCATGTGGCAATACACAGATCAATGGAGATGAGTTAAATTAAGATGTAAGAGTTATCCAATAAGGAGTTAGAGCTAATGGGCCAAACAGTGTTTTAATTAATATAGTTTCTGTGTGGTTATTTTGGAGCTAAGCAACTGGGAGCAAATGAGCGACCTTCCTGTTACATATATGAAAATGGGTTCTTTGGTAGAAGGACAGAAGCACAGGAAACAAAAGAACAGAACTCAGATAAATTTGTGAAACAAATACTACTAAAAGCTTGCCTTCATATAACATTACCAAGACTATAAAGAGAGCCAGGTGCAGTGTTTCCTGTCTGTAAGCTAGTACATGGTAGGTTGATCCAGGAGAGATGCTAAAAGTCCTAAGACCAGCCATGACTTGAGCATGAGACTTTGTCTCAATAAGCAAAATAAATAAGTGATGAATGAATATAAACAGCCACTCTACATAGTGGGATAAAACAGTTTGAGATCATAATTGATAAAGTTTTAATATTCAGACTATATAAAACCACTTAAAACTAAATGTTACAAAGACATGCTGCAATCAAAAATAGACAAAGAGGTGGGCAGCACAGCTCAGGAGTACATAAGTTTGCTGTAGACTTGATGAACTCAGTTGACCTGAATTCGATCTCAGATTCCACAGGTGGCAGGAGAGAACTAACACTTGAGATCTGTCTTGTAGTCTCCATGTGTGCTTTCTGATACATTTACATGGCTACATTAACATAGGCACACACAGAGATTCACACACATGCAAAAATATGTATGATATACATAGAACTAGACAAAACACTCAATACAAACAAATTCTTCAAAGACAACATCCAGATGGTACATGGAGAAGATGGAAACTTCCTAAGTTTCTGGTGGGAATGTAAGATGGCATGGCTTCTGGAGGACAGGTCAGTTGTTGCTCTTCTCCATCAGTGAAGGGAGTGTAAACTTGTACACACACACACACACGCATCACACATATACACATTTCTTTTATGGGTTGTCTCTTGGCTTGCAATGTCAAAATTTCTTTTAAAAATTTACAGAGACACTGAAGAAAGTGATATTAATAAAAGGTCATTTTATTTCATTAATAAAAGGTCAACATAAATCCTAAAACTAACAAACTAAAAACTATGTGTAAATATGACTGCTACTTAAATCATAAAGCATAAACAAATTCTGATATACAAGTTTAAAGAGTGGGTGTAGGCAGGAAAAGGCAGTGGACTCAGTTTTGGTCAGTTGTTGTCCCAGATTCAAAATTTTATGATAGTTTGAAAAGATTTTTCCTATTAGTTTTTGTTCACTTAAAGATAAAACTTCTCTAATTTTGTCAGCAACAAATATTGATTATCATGTTTTCTGGAGGTATGTGTGTGTGCATGCATGTGTGTGGTGTGTAGCTCTACCTATTTCTAAATATTTTACATCTTCACATGCTTGGTATTGTGGTATCTAGATGTCCTAGCAGCACTTGGGATGTTAAAGCAGCTAGAGCAGGAGTTCAAAGCCAGCCATTTGTAGATAGTAAATTTAGCTGGACTACATGAGTTCATATGTCAATAAGTCAATAAATTTATGGAATATTGGCTATGACTCTTCTCTGAAGGTCTGGTAGAATTCTGTGCTTAGACCATATGGCCCTGGGGGGTTTTTTTGGAGGGGAGGAGATACTTTTAATGACTACCTCTATTTCACTAGGGGTTATTGATATGTTTAAACTGTTTACTTGATATTGATTTAACTTTGGTAAATGGTACCTATTGAGAAAATCATTCATTTCTTTTAGATTTTCCAGTTTTTTTGGAGTGCAGGTTTTGAAACTATGACCTAATAGATTCTTTGGATTTCTTCAGTGTCTGCTGTTATGGCCCCATTTTCACTTCTGACTTGGTTTTTGTTTGTTTGTTTATTTGTTTTTGGATATTTTCTCTCTGTCTTTTACTTAGTTTGAATATAGACTTGTCTATCTTATTGATTTTCTCAAAGAACAAACCCTTTGTTTCATTGATTCTTTGTATTGTTCTCTTTGTTTCTATTTTATTAATTTCAACCCTCAGTTTTATTATTGCCTTCTACTCCTCTTGGGCATGCTTCCTTCCTTTTGTTCTAAAGCTTTCAGGTGTACTATTAAATTGGTAGTATGAGCTCTCTCCAATATTTTAAATGTAGGCTCTCAGTGCTATGAATTTTTCTCTTATCATTGCTTTCGTTATGTCCCATAAATTTGTATATGCTGTGTATTCATTTTTGTTTAATTCTAGAAAACCTTTAATTTCTTTCTTTATTTCTTTTTTGACCTAGTGGTAATTCAGTGGAGAGTTGTTTAGTTTCCATGAGCTTGTAGGCTTTCTGTTGTTGGTATCCAACTTTAATTCATGGTGGTCTGTTAGGACGCAGGGAGTTATTTCAATTTTCTTGTGTTTGTTTAGAGTTGATTTCTGTCTTAAGTGTGTGGTCAATTTTGAAAAAAGTTAGAGAGTAGAAGGTGTATTCTTTGTATTGGGTGAAATGTCATATAAATAAATATCTGTTAGATTCATTTGCTTTATAGCACTGGTTCGCACAGGTATTTCTCTGTTTAGTTTCTGTCTGGATGATCTGTCCATTGTAAGAATAGGCAATGAAGACTATCACTACCAGTGTGTGTGGGTCACTATGTGATTTAAGCTGCAGTAGCATTTCCTTTACAAACCTAGGTGCCCTTGTGTTTGGGGCATAGATGTTAATAATTTAATGGCCATCTTGATGGGTTTTTCCTTTGTTGAGTATGTAATGTCCTTACCTATCTCTTTTGATTTAGTTTGATGTCTAGCTTGTTGGATTTTTAAGATTTTTTCACCAGCTTGCTTCATAGGTCCATTTGCTTGGAGTATCTTTTTCCAACCCTTTTATCTGAGGTAATGTCTTTCCTTGGTATTGAGGTGTGTTTCTTGGATGCAGCAGAAGAATGGATTCTTTTTTTGCATCCGTTCTGTTAGTCTGTGTCTTTTTATTGGGGAATTGAGGTCATCAATATTGAAAGATATCAATAGCCAGTGATTGTTGATTCCTGTTGTTGTTGCCATCATTGTGTGTGAGTTCTTCCCTTCTTTTGGTTTTGCTGGTGTGAGATTATTTATTCTCTGTGTTTTCATGGGTGTACTTAACCTCCTTAGGTTGTAATTTTTCCTTCTAGCACCATCTGTAGGACTAGATTTATTTCTATATCTATATCTATATCACCAGGTGTAGCTTTACTGTTATGTAATATAGATCTGTATATTTTGTTTTATATTGCTACATTTCACAAAATAGTATTTTAATCTCTGCTATGTTAATACAATACTTACAAAGAAAATAACTATTACCTTCCCAATTACGCAGCTTTCAACATTATACCTTGAGTGAAAGAATAACCAATACAAAAAGGAAAAATTCTCATACAAATATGGTAGGTTCCTACCACTGTAATAAATGTAGCTATTGCTAAGATAACATTTGTAGATATCTCTTTAAAAACAGTATTTTAGAGTGAATTGGAAAATATAAGTTTTCTATATAATAAAAACACCCTAGAGCATCAGAGAAAATTTCCATTTCCATTGGTGTGTAATCATCTTGTCATATTCACAGTCTGAATAGCACTATTTATAGCTGGCGGGGAACAAAACTCTGCCTAATATTGTCCTCGTAAAATATAAAATTGTCCTGTCAGAATGTAAAAGAGGTGACCAGCCTTGTTTATCTGTATAACTTACAAGTTTGTTCTCTTGTCAGTAGATCTTTGGAAACTTAAAACCGAGGAGGGATGAATTGCTACCTCAAATGTACCCCCAATTGTTACAGCATAAGGAAAAGTCACTTGGCCAGGAGTGTACATTCTAAGCTATAATAGAAGATCATGGTGGTCTTGGTTGACTTTAACTGTCAGCTTGACAAAAACAAAACAAAACAAGACATAATGCGGAGTTACTTGATAAGGGAGTCTCAATTGAGGTATTGCCAAGATCAGATTGACCTGCTGACATGTCTTTTGGAGACTGACTTGACTGCTAATTGATGAAGACAGACTCAGTCCACTGTGGATGACAACATTCCTTTGTCAGGCTACTCTGGAATTATGTGAGTATAAGCCAGTCTTGAGCCAGCTATGCTTAGGCAGCATCCTTCATGGTTCCTGGTGCACATCCTTGACTATGAGTTCTTTGGTTGAGGGTAATGCTGAGTCTTAATTCCATCTTAAGTCTTTAATGATGATTTTCCTACAATGGCAGCAATTCATATTTATCACCTTAAGCACTTCATTATCTTTGAAAGCAAATAGACTTATTTACTTAGATTGAACCCTGTATCTTTGTCACTAGTATCTGCTCATAAATACTCACATGGCTTTGCTCATTGTTGATTTTATATAAAGTACATGATTATATATATTAAATATAATAATATATTATGTAAGAGTGTCTTACAATTTTAAAATTGAGGGTGGAGATCAAAGGCTTCACATTGGGTATGTAAGTGGAGTGCCCATCTTTCCTTCTTCCTCCTCCCTTTTATTTTTCAGGGATTGAGCAGTGTGTTTTAATATGTCAGGGTCTGAAACAGTATTTTTGGCATTGAAGACTAAACCTGTTGGAAGTGTTTCTCAGAAATGATGAACTACAGACTCTACAATTGAGAATGGACATGCAGATGGAACACTTCCTTAATTGTCATGTATTTTGAAGCATGTTTCCAAAAGTCCAAGCTTGAAGCTCACTGTATGTGATTCCATTATAATGGTTAACAAGGAGGAATGGGCATAACAAATCCTTTCATATCCCACAGTGCTAGGCATTGCCATCTGTGACACCAATGAAGGTAAATCTTTGTGAAACTTCCTGAAGTTGTGAAATCAGAAAAATACCTGTAAAAGTTCTATTGATAGGCAACAAAAATGTAAAAAAATGATTAAAAGCTGAATTACAATTGAGTCCTAGTGATGGGAATTCTGCTTTCCACTTAAAATATTTTCAGCTATCCTTCATGTGACTTAGATCAGTGTCTCAAGGTCTTCCCCTACAGTATTGCTTGTCCTTAAATGGAATTTATGACATGAAAAGAAATTGCCTGTACTTAGCCACTGCTGTAATGATTTCTCCCCCACTCATAGGTTGAAGAGTGGATGAGAGATGAGTTAAAGAAAAATGAATGGAAGGTAAAATGTGCTGAAGTGGGACTGAGGCGATGGCTCAGTCTGTAAAGTGTTTGGAGGTTCAACATGTGGCTCTAAATTCTGATCCCAAGAATCCACATGGCAATCTGGGTATAGTTGTGTGCACTTGTAGTCTCAGTTCTGGGGAAGAAGGGACAGGAAGTTTTCTGGAACTCACTGGCCAGACAGTCTTTTCAAAGCCATGAGCCCAGGTTCAGTGAGAGACCCTGTCTTCAAACCTCATGTGCAAAAGTAATAGCCACCTACATCAGCCTCTCCACTTCGGGCCTCCACATACAAACACACAGACAACATGGACACACACATACACATGCTCACATGAAGACGTACACACATAAAATGAAAACATCAATACTTCTGATTTGTTTTATACTTTATGTTAAAGCATTTTTCAAGAATAATGTAACAAATCAATGATATACATGTAATTGTTGCTTGTGTTTGTGTTGCTCTAATTGCCTTGATCTGTGTCTATCTTTACAAGAGTGTAGATATTTTTACCCTGAAGTTCTGATATGCTATGCTCCAGTCACTCTGTAGAGGGGCTTCTATAGCATCCTCCAAGCTGATAGATCTCTTTGGGGGAACAAATGTGCTTAGCACACTGGGGCCTGGAAAAAATGGCTCCATTGTTAAAAGCACTTGCTGTTATTCTAGGAGACCCAACTTCAGTTTCCAACACCAATGTTGAATGAGTTACAACTGACTAGAGCCAGAGCATCCTCTTTTGGCCTTCATAGGGTCTCACAGGAATGTGTGCATGGAGTCACATAGGCATACACATATAAGCCTAAATAAAAATAAATGCAAAGATGCTTAGCATACATGTAGTGAGTTGTTAATTATATTGTTTAAAATGCCTTTCATATCTTTAACCAAATAAGATTTAGGATATCTGAAAATATACCCAAGACTCTTCTTTCGCTAGTTGTGAATTACTATAATTATTCTTTCTTACTCTGCATGTGACAATGAGCCATCTAATCGGGTCACTGAACTGTCAACTCTATATTCTTTAAACTAAAAGCATGCATAGATAGAAGCATTGTGGTAAAAATAAGACTTCACTGCAGTGTGTGTGTTTGTGTGTGTGTGTTTAATTAATGTATTCTCTTTTAACAACTAAGAAGAATATGACTTTGGGATTTTCTCTGTGTCCCTTCGTTATGAAACTTCTACCATGTTTACCCACTACATCAGTGGATATCTATACCCCATGGATAAGATCATTTGTTGTACAAGCATAAGGACGTGAGTTTGAATTCCCAGCACTTGTATAAAACTCCTAGCATGGTTTCATGTAGCTTTAACTCCAGCTGTTTATGAGGTGGAGACAGGTAGATGTTGGGGTGTGATGTCTTCCAGACTAGCTCTACATTTACTGAGAGACCCTGTCTTAAGGGAATAGAGGAGAGTGATAGGGAAGAACACCAGATCTGCATATGTGCAGGCCTGTATACCACATACATATACCTCATTCTCTGTCTGTGTCTTCTTGTATGTATGTATATGTGTTTCTCTGTCTTTCTGTCTCTTTCTTTCTCCTTCACACATGCACACACACACGCACACACATACACACACACTGACAAGAAGAGAGATTATAATGGAATAATGAATCAGGCAGTTTTACCATGTAATGAATATACATCTGTCATCATGTATCCTATAATATAACAAATAAGTTTGTAATGCAGAGTTTTTCACCCCAGGTCACTGATGTAAGAAGAATTATTGTCTTTTTCCTCCTTAATAAGGTTTTTCCCCCCTCTATCATATCTTTTGGACAGAAAATGACAGTGATTTGATTTGTAGTTATGATAATTCATGCTAATCTTTTAAGAATTTCAAGTCTGAAAATAAATGTTTCTTTGAACTAGAGATAAAAAGTGACCTCTTAATTTTCACAGAAGATGCTTGCAATTCATATGTAATTCTATCTCAACTCCTGCAGCATTTGGAACACTTTTATGATGGGCCCAGAAAAGTAATCATGTCCCCTGAGTACAATTGACATTTTGCAGTGAGCCGATGTCTCTAAAGTATTTTTCCTCATTTAATAGTCTATGCTCAAACAGAACTTCCTGGTCAATGATTTTCATATTTATGCACTTTGATAGCAAGTTTACTTCTCTGTGGAATTATATTATATATGACTCAAATTCACATTTCTTTCAGAGTCACAAGTACTTTCCATTACCTGCCTGTAATTGACACTTACTTGCCTATGACACATCCATAGATATGGATGGGGCTATAAAAATGGCTTAGTGGTTAAAAGAATGTGGTACAATTATAGAGGTCTGGAATTTGGCTCCCAGCACCCATGTTAGGCAGATCCCAACTTCCTATAACTCCAGTTCTGAGGAGTCCAGTACTCTGTTCTTGATTCTTTGAGTAAAATGTACTCACAGACACATAGCCCATACAGACACACATAATTGAACATAAGATGTACCTTTAAGAAAAGAACTTCTACAGACAGGATTCCTGAGAAATATCAAGTGCACTCTTCAAGATAACGTGGGGACTCAGTGACTTTGAGAATGTGGCTAAAATTTTAGCAATGCTTATTTAATCCAGTGAGTTCCTCCTGTGAATCAGCCCAGTGATAGCATGGACATGGGTGGGTACAGGAACGTACACTGCTCAACCTATTCTTCTGGTATCTTTTTTCTCCCCACCTCTTTTAAGTTTGTTTTTTTCTTTTTTTATGCTTTGGATATAAAATGACCCTAAAGCATGTGAGTTGCAGGTCTAATTCCTAGCAGGTGACTTCAGTAAATAAGTGCCTGGATCACAATAACAGAGAATTCACCAAAGGACTGCTATGCTTATAGCTGAATGTGCTATCGGTGTTTTTGAGACAGGGTCTAATATAACAGCCCACCAGGCTAGACCCTAATTCACCATGTAGTTAAGGATGACCTTCAGCTCTTGATCCTCCTGCCTCTTCCTCCACCTCCTAAGTGCTGGGATTGCAATTATGCACCACCACATCCAGACTGAAGAGAAGACCATGCTCCTTCCTGGTTCTTTTCCCCAACTCTTCATGTTCAGCGTGACATGGGAAGGTTCCTACATAACATGCTCTTGCTGCCTTCATGTTCACCCTTTTTTCAGATCTAGTGTAATGCAGCCTGCTGGCACCAGACTGGATCCTCTGAAACTGTGAGCTCAAATACATCTTTTTCTCTTTAATGTTGACTTCCTCATATAGTTTATTATAGTAACAAGAACAGACTAATGCAATAATACATTGCAATGGTCCTTGGTGCTGTGTAGGACTATTAGTCTTATTTTATGCTAAAAATCCATTTCTAACACATTTCTTACATTATGGAAGGATGATGCATCATAATGTGCTCATTAAGATGAGGGTGCTAGAGCATTGGTTACTTGGTATCAGAGAGCAGGTGTGTGTAGGAAAGGTGGAGGAGGGGTCTACAAATGCCTCTGGTAGAGCAATCTGAAGCTATGAACACATTTCAGCCTGACATCCCCCATAAGTTTTGGTGGTCTCCCATAGGTTTTGATGGTCCTCAGATGGCTGTGCTGTTTTGGGAGGTTTTGGAGATAGTGGAATGTGGCACTTATCTTGAAGCAGCAGATCATTTGTGGGCCCTTGTGTCTCCTGAAGCTGAGCTCTTCCTGTCTCCTTTGCTCTGTTTCATGCTTGCCACGAAGTGAAAAACAACTTCTGCCATAAACTTTGGCAACTAAAATGGCCCAACATAGAACTAAGCAACCATAGGCTGAATCCTCCAAAACAATAAACCTAAATAAATCCTCCCTCCATTAACTTGTTCAGTGTAAAATTACAGCCACGGCATGAGAATCCTGCCTGCTCTTTGTTCACTGCCTCAGAGGTAAATACTATAAGAATTTGTGGACTTTGAGATGTTCCAGCAACTAAAGGCACATACCATCAGGCCTTATGACTTGAGTTTGATCCCACAAAGAATATCATTATGATTTTGATAGAGATTGAATGGTAAAGAAAGAGAACTGATTCTTAGAGGTTGTCCTCTGGTATCTCCTCTCACAGCTAGAGTGTTTCAGAAAGATATCTTAAAGGCAAATAGTTGGAAGTAGAATTCTTTGTCCTCTTGGAATATGGTTTTAAAAGGTCTCACCTGATTCCGTCTCAGAATAACTGAATTACTGTTGGGAGAAGAATCAAGATTAGGGTTTCAAGGGTTAGTGATTGAGATAGTAGGAGTCTGTGGAATGTAGAGCAAATTTTCCCCCACGTATATATTGTTTTTGATCCTTTGTGGGTGAGTTTCATTTTTTATTGAAAAAGATGCCAACAGTTAGGGATAGGTAAGTCGTACTGGGATGTAAAGAATTTGTATGGAAAGAACCTTTGCCAGCTATCTGTACTAGAATGAGGTGTGTCCCGATGGGATTTTGATACCAACACACACAGACATACAGACGTTCACATGCTCTCATAAGAGAGAGAGAGAGAGAGAGAGAGAAAGAGAGAGAAATATGGAGAGAGAGAAATAGGAAGAGAAAGAGAGAGAGTTAGAGAGAAATGGTGAAAACAATTGTGCATGTAATTCATATTGATCATGTGAGCAATACAATATCCACTCCACTCTTAGAGACATACAAGATATTGATGACTACAAAAATACAAACGTAAGTCAATTCTACTTAATTCCTATAAAAGAGTTGGGCAACATTCACCATGAAGCAATTTATTAACAGGCCCAGCCAGATTGAGAATCCACTTAAAATTCCAATTGTAATGATATTTTGTCTAGAGGACATTGATTTTGTTCCACTATGCTGCTTTTGGAAGTGGGAGGGAAACAGAATTATGATTCAAATTACTAACATAATGAAAAATCATTTGTATTCATTTTTATTACTCAGACTGACACCTGGTGAATAAGATAACCACTTATTATTTAGAAGAACTCTGCGGGGATACGAAAGGCAGAAATCCTCATTAACCATCTGTCAAGTGCTTCAAATTATACGGGTTTGGGGGTGAAATTTAATATTACTTACGTCGCAAGACCCATTTTATCCAGGATAAACAGCATATTTTCTTTTTACACAGAGAAGAACAGTGAATTTCTCATTAAGAGGGCTTTGGAGAGTGTTCCAGATACAGGTAGTTCAAAAATGTTGACAAGAGAGGTTGGAAGAAGGGAGCAGTTGAGAGCTGTCAAAGCTTGCAGATTCTGAGCATGGCATATCAGGATTTGAAGGGATGTTAAGTATTTTCAGTGAATGCTTTGTCTTTTAGTCTCTGTATAGCTTGGCTGGGATTCATACAGGGTGGAAATGGGATATTCTGTGTGCATCCTGCCACAGTCTTATGCCCTCACCCTGAATGTGATGTGAGTATCACACTGGAAACTTTACCCCTGACTTCTCTTATTCTCTATCATAAATGCTCTGGATACAAATGTAAGGCTTTAGGGATCTAACCCGAGACTCCAAATCCTCTCTTCCTGGCAAGTCCCTTTGGGAAAATTATTCATCAGAGTCCTGACAGTTGGCCTAGGACACATGGAGATTATTTCTGAGGAAATGATAGTGAAGGGTGGTTATAGGTATTTGTATAATATTCAGGTACATGGTAAGGGGATCCAGAGGCACCCAGAGGGTAGTGGGTGTGAAATCTGGGTGCCTATATCCACTCTTTTGCCCCTCAGGACGTAAAAATGGGAACCATGGAGTGGAGGCCCTGGTAATAGTACTGGTCATCAGGTTCCCGATAGGGAGAGAGCTATGGGCTAGTTATGCAAAACTTACTGCCTTAATTGCTTCTAGTCCTTTGAACTCTGTCATGCCAGTTGAAGTTACTCAGAATCAAGAGGGTAAGTAGCCCGCATGACAAAATCATCCTAAATACTAACAGAAAAAAAGGAAGAGAGCTTACAATAATGATGTGGAAAAAAGAGGGGACATCATGCTGGGTAAGACTGGATGCAATCGAGGATGGGTCAGAGTACAGCCTTTTGCCAGACACAATAGTGAATCCATGTGGATACAGTATTGGGTCACAAGAAAGGACATCAGGAGCTCTTCTTTCTCATTTTATGTCAAGAGATTATTTTCACTTTGAAGCTTGCAAATTTTGCAAAAGGATCTGTTGCAAAGAACTGGACCCACAGGGTGAAGATTGTATTAGCTTTAATAGCTTGTCTTTTCTATATATCTGATTTTGTGTACCACAAACAAAATGGGATCCCTATACCAAGCCAAAGGAAGAAGAGCATGACTGTACCTTTGAGGAAACTAAATTAGCTGCTAAGGTCAGCTTGGCAGGAAACATCAAAGATGGATGCACTTAAATGAAGAGGGAGATGGGTTATCCTTGATGATTTGAGTACCAGGTTGATTGGCAGTTGATAAACCTGGCCTGGTCAGGATTGGCTTAGCTCCCAATAAGCATTGGCTTGGAGGTGAAAGTTTCTAGGTACCATTGTTGTATGTGAGACATATAACCATAAGCAGCCATTAACAGTTTTTAATCATAAAGAATAACTCTTCATTTAATTCCCATCTAAGATATAATGGGGTTTACAGTGAGTGAATCCTTGTGATATTCTCAGTGTGAAACACTCAAGGTCCTTCAACACACTGGAGTCAACACTCCTGTCTATACCGAGTGCTGAAGATTACAGAAGAGACGGCAATTATGTTAATATAGTTCAGTGCCAATCACATACAATTCTTAACCTAGACTATCTTTCTAGTATTCTTATAATATCTTCTTAGAAAATCAAGACACCAATATTTCAATTTTAAAATTATATTTGATAGTAGAACACTTATTAAGTCAGAAGTTGCAGTGTTGAAGTGGCACTATACTAATTAAAATATTTGGATTCCTTATTAGACAACATATGACAAGTTTAACTGAAATTAATTATACTGGCAATGAGACATGGCTTTGTATGAATTCTGTCTTCTTTTGTGCTGAACAGGATCAGATAGAACCAAGAAACTCTGAACGTCATAAAGAAAAGAATGTAAGTTGACCTAACTGGAAAGTAAATGGACTTGGAAGGTAGAGGCAGGAGGATCAGAAAATCAAGCTTGGATTTGACTACATAGTGGGTTTAAGGCTTATCTTAGCTTGGGTTTCTATTGCTGTGATAAAACATCATAACCAAAAGTAACGAGACGAGGAAAGGGCTTATTGCATCTTACACTTCCAGATAGCACTTCATTACCTAGGAAAGGCAGGACAGGAACTCAAGCAGGACAGGAACCTCAAGGCAGGACTGATGCAGAGACTATGGAGGAGTGCTGTTGGCTGACTTTTATCTCACGAATTGCTCGGCCTGCTTCCTTATAGGGCGCAGGGCCACCTACCCAGAGCTGGCATCACCTCCTGTGGGATGGGCCCTCCCACATCAATCTTAAGCAAGACTGTACTCCGCAGACTTGTCTACGGTCTCATCTTACGGAGGCATTTTCTCAGTTGTGTTTCCCTCAGAAAACTCTAGCTTGTGTCAAGTTGACACAGAATTAACCTGCTCAAGGTTAGCATGGGCTACAGGACTCTCTGACTCAGAACAAGACCTAGAACTTTGTATTGTTTAATTTGTCTCTTTTTATGATTGCATAAAAATGAAATATTAAGGACTGATTTTTTTGTTTGTTTGTGTGTGTGTATCTGTTAATTGAAGTAAAAGGTAACTTACAGTACAGTTGGCTGGTGCAGAAGAAAAAACTTCTTTGGCTGCCCCAGACTGGGAAGGCAGGATGTAGATATTAGGAGATTAAGATTCTGATGGGTAGAGGGTAAACATTATTAGAATACTGAAGGCATCTGCCCATTTGTACCTGTTTCTGACTCTTAGCCTTGTTAAGCTGCTATGACAGAGTGCCATAGGCCAGATAGTTTATGAAGAAGAGATTTATTTCTTATAGTTTGGAGACTGAAGTGCTCAAGCTTAAAGTGCCTGGTGAGGGTCCAGTTTCTAGTCCTTGGGATGGCTATGTGCTTGCTGGATCTCACCATCTGGGAGGGGTGAGGAGGCTTCCTCGGGTCTCCTTAGTGCAGGTGCTGTTTCCATCTGGAGGATGTCATCCTCATGATGGCACTGCATTCCCAAAGCTCCATCTCTTCATCTTAAAAATTTAGAGGGGAGGGGAAAAATTCAGACTGTGATGCCTGGTGGCCAAGTGTTTTCTATGGACAGAGCATGGGGGTGACTTGCTTTCTCTCTCTCTCTTTTTTTTTAACTAATTGAGGTCCACACCTGTTGTCCTCTCTGTTAAGAACACCAGGAAGCGGTATTTACTCACACCAAGACATAGCTTTGAGCCCTCTAACCTTATAGCAGTCTTCACAGTTAGCCAATGCTTTTCACTTAGGAAAGCAATTTGCTAAAGCTGATGAACTCAGAAAGTTGCTGTATGGAAGGAAGCTGAGGAGCATATAGAGGACACTGCTTCTCTTGTAAACTTGGTCATAGAACTTTAGCCTCAAATCATCGAATTCAGTGGTTCAGAACTGCACATGCACAATGCTAATGTCAATGGGTGACAGGTAAATGACTGAGTCCCACAACAGGCCTCTAGTGAGTCTATAGCAAAGACTATCCCTTTAATTGACAAATGGCTCCTAGGTTTGTGCAACTTATTTTACATTAGTCAAACTCTTTGTGTAAAAATTACAATGTTTTAAATTTTCTTTTTGTGTGTGTCTATTCACATATGGTACTTGTGTGGAGGCAAAAACACAGCTTGAGAGAATAAGTTCTCTCCTTCTACCCATGGATCCTTAGGATCCAAGTCAGGGCATCAGACTTGGCATCTAGTGCCCTTAACTACTAAGTCTTCTGGTCAGAACTCCAGCTCCTCACATGGGACAAAGACTAAATTACCCAGAACATACCCTGTTAGGGACATCTTAGATTCTACTTTCCATTAAAGTAACTTAGTTCTTTGGTAATGAAATTCTTGAGTGAATTTTTTGCCTTTCTCCAAATTCAGAAAATCAACTCTTTATTGAAGGCCGTCCTATCTATAGTCATTCCAAGGCATGATGAACACACTCTCCAGCCTCAATAGACCCAAAGGAAGGCCTTCATCTAACATGGTGGCGTTACCAAGCTTAATTCACTTAATGTATGCCATAATCACTTTATTTCATTAGCTCTGCTCCAGTGTGCCACGGAGTCAAGCTTACCCCCCCAAATCATCATATATTAACTACAATTCCATGAGGCACCAGAGCAGTTTAATTTGAAGATGAAACTTCAAATGCAGCTGGAGCCCAATTTAGAATTTTCATCTCTGTAAATGGAAACGCAAATCAGCAGAGCGTATCCCGAGTGGAGGCTCGCGCTCGTTCTCCTGTAAATTCCTTTGCTCTCCAAATATCTAAGCATTTTTGCAAATAACCAATTTGATGCTGGGTTTCAGAATTCTTTCCTCTAGTGAAGCAGAGCTGTGATTGGCCCTCAGTATGGTTACTGGGCAGAAAGTGGTGTTTACCTCTCTTCCAGCCTTAAGCCTTGACTTTTACTTTTCTGCATTCAATATTTCCTAGCCTTTAGTCTTTGCCTATTGGGATGAAAGAGATCTGATACTTACTTGACAGTACTATATATTTTGCTGTGGAAATAATAAACATGCCTGCAATAGCCTAGAATTTTATAGAGCAAAAAACCCACTTTTTGCTCTTCTCCACCACACAGTGGACATATGGCAGGTTCAGTGTCAAGTGTTGCAGGAAAAGGGGGAAGGGGGCTCAGGACCTGTGTTTCTTCACTCCTGCTGCATCTAGATGTTGGACTTTGAAAAACCCAGGGACCCCCTATGGGCCTATATTCCTCTGGTGTGCAGTGGAACATCTAGGAAGAATGGGGTCACATCGGTCATTCACATCTGCCTCTCATTCTGTTTCAGTATGCTGAGTGACGTTTTCTGAGGAGACGTGAACTGACAGACACCTGTTCAGCCCAGATAAATGGCTGGTCAAAGAAGCAGTTGCACCCACAGCTGACTTGGCCAACCCATGAGTCTATGGTACTTATTTACAGCTGAGGGGTGACTCACGTACCACTGCCCACCCCAGACTGGGTGATGCCTCATGGAAGCTGTAGGATTGAGGTTCCCTGCAATTCATAAGTGGGTCCACAAGAAAGTCTCCTCTCTCAACAGTTACATGCCGCTGCTATGACCTCAAGGGGGAGCCTCACGAACCTTGTAAATTTCATTAGTTTCCAGTCCCTCATGTGTCATTAGTATCCTGAGCTCTGGGTGAGCTTCTGTCCTCTATCCAGGATGCTAGGCTTCAATTCAGAGTTATTCAGAGTTAGCAGCCACAAAACAAACTTATTACAGTGTCCCAATCATGGGTCTTCTGCTTCTATATTCTATCCTACAAGCTACTATAGGAAGATGGCTTCTCAAAGATGGACACACCCTAATCCCTGGAAGATGTGAATATATGTCCATCTTTTTTTTAATTAATCAAGGTTTAGGGCTTTCTCGAGACATAAGATTAATAGGAGATACACACACAAATACAAACACATGGCTGTAACTTAACATGAGAACTGACTCGTGTACCTATGGAGGCCTAAGTCTCACTAGAAATGAGCAATGTTGGTGGTAGAATTCACATCAAATACAAAGCCCTGGGAACCAAGTGAGGGGTCTACTATGGTATGAATGTACCCCTAAAGTTTCCTGTGTTAGAAATTGGATCCCTATTTTCATGATATTTAGAAGTGAAATTTTAGAAGATGTTTGGAGCTCCACCCCAAAATTGGATTAATCCTTATAATGAATTAGTGGATTAATGGTTTATATAAAGTGTCTCAAACATGTTTTTCCTGGGATATTCGGGGTCTCTGTAGAGCAAAATGGCCCTTGACATTTATCTCAAGGGCATTTCCCTTTCACAGGAAATGTCTGCCAGCACTAGAGCAAGCTCGTTGGGCTGCCAAGGATGGAGAAGGAGAGAACATGAGAAACATAGGTTGATGTATTTTATGACCTAGCAACAGAAAAAGAAAAAAAAAACGTTTCTTTTTCCTTGCCCTCAGCGGTATCTTTTGCTATGAGATGAGCCAGTTCTCTCTCACATTAGGGGGGGCCTCTGTATCTGTTACACCACAATGAAGAGGAGGTTGGGGTGCTCACTCTCACCCTAGCCAATCAGGATTTTCACCATTTCTTGTAGACAGAGACCCAGCCACTGCTGTGGAAGGGGTGCAAGGTACCTTTAGACCAATAGAAAAAAATGAAGGAGGGGATCAGCCTTAATCCCCTTAGAGTTAGTGGTCTCTGCAGCTCTGTGGGCTCCCTCTTTACCAGTGAAGTCTGTTGCACTTGCCAGTGTATACTCTTGCTTGCACTAGGCTGCTTTCCTGCCTTTCCGACATTAACTGACAGAGAAAAAGAGCCCACCGGCTAGTCCTTGTCACTCATTTGGCAGAGCAATTATTCTTCCTGGTGAACCATTGGCACAGGCCACGGTGAAGGCCGCGGTGTCGTCTGTTAGTTTTGGCAGGCTTTGTTCTCCAGAAATCCTTCAGATTTTCACACCGTTAAAACGTGCTTGACAGAAGACACAGACTCTGCAGTGGCAACTGCCTTTCTTTTTTAGTTCCCCAGAAATGAAACTGTTCTGAATCAAACCATCTTACCTTAAAATTGACATAACAAAGTTAATTGATTTAATGTAACACAATGACGATTGCGAGGAGACTGAAGCGTATTTTGACTAAAGACTGAACCCACATGGATTTAAATAGAACTTCTCTGTTTGAAAAGGGGCTGGGCTGATAAGCACTTTTTCCTGCTAGGAGAATGAGGCATGAAAAGGTGGTGTAAGGTTCTTCTGTGCCCTCCCTATTTTTTTTCCTTTTAAATCATAAAGTTTAAGTTTCCTTTGTTTTGTGGAAATGCCAGTGCATCCACAGCGTGGTTTGAATGTGAAATGTCCCCCACCGGCTCATTCATTTGCACAGAAGGTCCCCAGATGGTGGCACTGTTTGAGAACATTGTGGAATCTTCAGAGATGGAGCCTACTAGAGAAAGCGGGTCACTGGGAGCAGATCCCAAGGCTTTAGAGCTCTGAAACACTTACTGTGTGCTCGCTGCTTACTGACTGCAGCTGCAGTGTGATAGTGGCCTCCTGCTCCTGCTGTTGGGCCTCCCAGCCATGATGGACTCTGCCCCCTCCAGCTGGAAGCTAAAACGCTCCCTCGCTCCAGCTGTTTCTTGTTGGATGTTCTGACACCGAGGTGATAGAAGGAACTGACACGTGGGGTTTCTCTCACATGCTCCCACATCTTCCTTCGGCGTTCAGACCCCAGAACGGGGAAATGATGGAGTCAGTAGCCCTGAGTATCTCACTGGAAGACCACCCAGAGATGGAGATGACTCTCAGTGTTTGGGGAACTAGTTGTTCCAGATGGCACCCTGCTCATGGCTGAATATCACTCTGACACTTTTTCAATTTGAATCTCTTTTACTTTCCCAATACAGAGACTGAGTACCCGATAGAAGCAGTCTAAGGAAGAAAAGAAAGATTTTTTTCATTTTGGTTCCAGAGAATCTCAGTCCATCGCATGCTGCAAAGGCATGATTTGTAACAGCAGAAATGTAGTAGCTGATCACATGAAGGCATACAGGCAGAAGAGACTATGGCAAAAATTAGGGATGGTTATAACCCAGTGACCTAAATCCTCTTTCAAAACCGTACCACCTAAAGTCTCCATAGCCTTCAAAATTGTCCTGGAGGTTAGAGATCTCACATTCAAAACGTAAGTCCCTGGAGGACATTGCAGATTCAAACTACAGTAGGCTCCTGGAGGTAATATGAGGGCCACACCACACATTCGCATTTATAATGAGGGCATTAGGGGCTGTGAGATGCCTGTCAGTGAAGTGCTCGAAAACAAGCACGAAGACCAGCATCCGCTTGTGATGACATGTGTGACATATGTGTGCATCCCCAGGGCTAGGTCAGCAGGATCCCTAGAGCTTGTTGGCTAGCCAATCTAGCCAATAATAATTGAAGAAATCACCAAACCTCCAAGTACAGTTTTACTCAAGCCCACACATACTTGCACGTGCACACACACACACACACACACACACACACACACACACACAGATACCATTTGGTCAGCTCTCAGTAGGATTTTGCCACTACCCAGTAATCCCTTACAAATCACTAATGAACTCAAATAATGTAAAAAAAAAAGGTAGTTATATATCTGTCTTTATGTTGTTATAAACACATATACCTTAACTCTGGATACTACAGAATACTATTGGTTCCTTCTTACATTCCTATGTTGAGCCCTTTCTTCTGCTGAACCTCACTCCTGGAGTGTCTCAGCTTTATCATGAGTTTTATTTGCTTCCCTTTGCTACCAACACTGTCTCCCAAGATGATTTTATTTAATCTCAGTTTTATAGTTTTAGGTGCATATATTTCCTAATATGTTGTCCAACCAAGAACACCTACCCCACTCATGATCCTGTACCTATGGCTAACACAACTTATTTACATCACTACTCAGTACGCAGACTGTGCAGTGATAACTTACCGTGCCCAGAGAAGAATTTCTAATCTTTGCCCACAGATCCTGCTTCTTTTCTGCCTCTCTAACTGCTAATGCTTTCTCCCACGGTCCAACAAGTTGACTGGTCCAGTTGGATGGACCTCAGCGCAAGTTCCCATTCCTCTGTCCAAACCTTCAACAATCCATGCTGATTCTCATCACGAGCAGCTTTGAAACTGACCTGGAATCCATTTAATACCCCCCGTCTCCCTCCTTCCACAGTACATACACCTCTTACATCTGAAGCAAAGCAGTATACATGCCAGACTGGGCTAGGGGCTATTGCACAAGTATTACCTGTGAATCAATTGGACATCACCCAGTTATTGGGTAAAAGTAGGAGTTAAATTTTACTAATCTCCAATTACTTTCACTCATTCAGTGTCTGGTTAGTGCCTTTACTCCACCTGTTTGGCTCTCATTTGGCATCCTCTAGAAACACTGGCTTTAATTTCATTCCTTATATTTTTAACAAGGTTCTCCTATTTAAAAACTATTTTCTATTTATTTATTTTATGTGTATGTGTGTTGTGCATGCATGTAGTGTGTGAAGCAGGTGCATGTGTGGTGCACACAGAGGTCAGAAGAGTACATTAGATCATCTGGAATTGGAGTTATAGAGGGCTGTGGACCATCATGAAGGTGCTGGGAACACAAGCCAGTTCCTCTGTAAGAGCAACCAGTGCTCTCAACTGCTGAGCCATCTCTCCAGCCCCTTATCTGCAAGATTTTTACTGTAGCTATTGTTTTCCCAAACCCTTTTGATCAAGTTAACTCCTTGTTTCTTAGGCTACTGGTTCAATGTCATTTAGGTAGAGAGTAATTCTACAATTATAAATTATTGACTGCTGTTAATTGCTAATAAATTGTATCACATGTAACCTTTCCTTTGGCTGAGTTTGCTTGAAATTTTCTTCTCTAACAGTTATTAAGTATTGGTAAGATAAACTCTGAAGTGTGGTTGAACACTTGTCAATATTATGATGGCATGTGTGATTTAAGTGCTTTTCTTCATGCTATGCTTCTGGTGTCAGGGAAAATTTAGTTCTTAACATCAACTGCATTCTAATTTATCCCATGTTCTATTCTCTGCCAATTTAGCTATTCCATTAGAGCAATATCCCTTTCTCTTACTTCCATTAGTTTAGGCTTGAAATGACCTGTCTGTTTGAAAGACAGGATTAAACTGGAGTCAACTCAGTTGCTCATGATGATGGAGGGCAAGTTATTATGATAAATGAGATTCTCTTGGCCTCCAGAACAGCTTATGTTAGGCAAATGCAGCAGTGTCAGGGTCCTGTTCCAGCGGCCTTTGTTAGCTTCCATGCATCACTTGTGAAACTTGCAAAGCAGGAACACGTTGACCAATAAGGAGCAGCAAAAAGAACTGAAGAAACCGGAGGCTTCAGTTGACATGGGCACAGTGAAGCCAGCTGAGGAAGGCTGAGTTGGAGCTCCTTGGTTTTGCTTTGGTTTGTGGAATGAAAATATACAAGTACAGCACTCATGTTAGTAAAAATCCTAAAGCACTCTCATGAAGATAATGTTTTAGCTAATACAATGTTCAATTTGGTTGCTAAAATAGACACCCATCCATTTTCATAACTGAAGAAATTAGAAAACATGAGGTGGAATAAAAAAATGACATGAAATATGTGCACAAGCAAAAACAAAAGGAAACAGTTCAAAGGTCATTCCTTTCCAACCACATCTCTTTCTTCTTTGCTAAATCATCACTAATCTGATGTTTCATTTTATTCAGCTCTAAAATAAGAAATAATATTAAACTCACTTCTCAAAATCTCATGTTTGGGACCCTATTAGATCAAAATAACAGATGTAAAAATGGGAGATAGCTTGAAAAATATGTACTTAGCTACACTGAAATTGTGTTTGAGGCTAAAACAGAAGGTTATTTTAAGTGGCTCCTTCTGAAACTTCTTCCTTCTTCTGTCATCTTCTCGCGAAAAACTTTATAGTCATCTGAATTGTAAATGTAGTTGAATTGTCATAAATTATTTATATGCATCCATCAATCACCCTAGCTTGCTTGGTTGCTCATCAGAAACATTTGTGCAAGGTTTGAAGACTATTTTAAATCAGACAATTTATTACATACATTTGTTAGATGTTTAGCTAATTGGATCTCATAGATGCTTCTGTTGTATTGTTTGCTATAATTTACATATTCTTGGATGATGACTGTATCTCCATGATATTTTAAAATTCTACTTTTATATTAATTCTGCAACATTCTACTCTTCGACATGCTGTTATAAAATCCTGAAACCTTTCAAAAATGGACTTTGGGGCCCAAATTGATGGCTCTGAGGCACTACCAAGCTTGATGACCTTAGTTCAGTCTTTTGGCCCATATGAGGGAAGGAAAGAACCACAGACTCCTGCATAGGTACCCTGGCATGTAAATGACCTCATCTGAACACATAAATAATTTTTTAAAAATTTTCATATGCTTTATAAAATAAGCAATGGGATAATAGAAGATAAAATTTTTATAAAGAAGAAAATTCAATAAATATGAAGAGGTAAGGAACGGGAAGTATTAAAAAAAATTCCTATGCAAGCTGCTTTGTTTGTTTTCCTTGTTGTTGTGATAAAATATCCTGGCAGAAGGAATTTAAGGATGGTAGAATTTATTTTGTCTCAGAGTTTGGGGGTACAGTCTACCATTGTGTTCAACTCATGCCTGTAGGAACTTTAGGCATCTGGTCACATTATGTCCAAAGTCAGGAAGAGAATTATAATACATGCTTGCACTCAGCTCCCACTATCCTTCTCATGTGGTCCAGGATCTAAGCTCAGGGAATGCTGCCCCACATGGAGTGGTTCTTCTCACAAGATATTCCCCTTCAGACATGCCTAGAGTCCCATCTGAGAGGTGATTCCAGATCTCATCAAGTTAACAACTGAGAATAGCCATCACCAAACATTTTATATCTGGTCACATTTCTGATGTTGCTCAGAACAGTTGGTTGCTAGGTATCCGCAAGGTCAGCAAAGTGGGATTGCTCCAGGATCCTTCCTCATTCACCCTTTTCTCTTTTAATAACAGCAAAGATAATTTCTGGGGAGGATGATATTATATGACATCCATAACCAAACTGACAATGATGACTATAAAATATTACTGTAGAGTTAGCAAAAATATACCTTCAGATATATAAGTCCAAACCCATTTATATAAAGAAAACATGATTTATTATAGAGATGGAACTATAGATTTGTGAAGAAGGAAAAAATGAAACACGGTATTTGCTTAATGGTCTGTCCAAATAATAGGCAACAAAATCAATTTAAATTAAGTTGCAAATCTAATTTCTTTAAAAAGCATTCACAGAGTTAAATAAAATAAGGAATCAGCAAATAAACGTGCTGTAACAATCCACTTGAAATATATAGAAATCTGTGAAATTGAATGTATTTGAAGCAAGCATATATTCATTAAATAAGACAAAATATAGTAAAACACAATAATAATGATTATATATTGATAAATATGACCATCTAGAAATGGAATGCATAAAAGGGAGACAAATGCAATGTATAAATAACCTCCATACTAGGAAAATAAGTTTACTGTGAATGGGAAGAGCAAAGATTTTGTAATCAAAGATACAATTAGTTCAAACAAGTTAATAAAAACAATAAAGGAGAAATAAGGATAAGATATAAATGGTAGATGCATAGGAAAGGAAATTTAAATATTTATTGTGTGCTTGCAAAGACCTTCAGTTTCGTTAGCATTAAGAAAACTATAAATTAAAATAGTGTACATACTTAGGGGCTAGATGGCTAAACAGTTAAGAGCTCTTGATGCTCTTCCGGGGGACTGGAGTTCAGTTCTCAGCATCCACATAGATGTGCCCACAACTAGATAGTCCTTTATTGAGATTCCATTCCCATGTGATTCTAGAGTGTGTCAAGTTGACAATTCAAACTAGCATCACACTGGAGAAGCCCATGCTGTGGTGAGTGGCATTCTTGTGTTCATCCTCTGCTACAGCCTTGTTGGGATACCTGCTTGGATCTGCCCTCCTCAACCCTGATGCGGTCAGCTTCCTCTGGTTTGTTGTCCTTAGCCAGCTTCTTGATTATTCTATGCAATCTTTCCCACCCCTCAGGTTTCCCAAACCTTCTCTCTCACTATGTCAGCTCTTTATGCCCCTTTCTCCCTCAGAATTCTCCACTATTCTAGGCTAACTGAAGCATGAATCTATCTAGCCTTAATCAATAAAAACCAGGTGTCAGATATTGAGGGTAAATGCTGAATGATCAGAGGAGCAGAGCAGCCAGCCACCAGAGAGTTCTAACCTCTATGGATTCTAAGACCGAATGGATGAGATCCTGTCTCTATGAATCCTCAGACGAAATGGCCCACTTTATATTCCTGTCTCTTCCTCCCTAGTGCTGGGATCAAAGGCATGATCTTCTCAAGTGATGGGATTAAAAGTGTGAACTTCCACCACCCAGTTCTGTTTCTCTTTTAGCCTAGTTCAATCTCATATAGCCCAGGGTGGCCTTGAACTCCTGATCTTCCTGTTTCCTTCTCCTAAATGCTGGGATTAAAGGTGTGTGCCACCACTGCCTGGCCTCTATGGTTAGCTAGTGGCTAGCTCTGCCCTCTGATCTCCTGACAAGCTTTATTTGTCAGAACACAAAATATCACACAACAGTTAACTGTTAGGATATGATATCTATCTAAACACTTGGTCTGCTCTTGGTGGTGCTGTTTGGGGAGAGACTGTGGAATCATTATAGGTTTTGCCTTGCTGGAGAAAGCATGCCACTAGGGGTGAGCTGTAAGGGTTTATAGCCATTCCCTACTTCCTTCCAATTTTTTCTCTTTTCTTCCTGTTTGTGGATGAAATATGAACAGCCAACTTCCTGATCCTGCTTCTTCCTGCCATTATAAACTGTCCTTCTGGAAATGTAAGTTAAAATAAACTGTTTTTCTGTAAGCTTCTTTTGGTCATGATATTTCATGATAGCAACAGGAAAGTAGCTGATGAACTGCCTACACCTAACTCAGGAGACCTCCACTTCCTACTGTATTTCTCCAGAATTTCAATGATATCTGTATCTTTTTTCTCCTTCCAAAGGTTCGCTCCTTTCTTCTATGATGTCAGCAAAGAACCATTTCTTTGAAAGTTTTTATTTCTCTATTTCAAATTCACCAGTGACATTAATTTCCAGTTTTCCATTAAACCTTAGAATTGTGAGAGAAAGACAAGTTCCTCAAATTTTGAGCCAAATTTAAAGCAAGCTTTAATTAAATACTGGCCAGGATGATTGGCTCTGGGCAGGACCATTCTGGGGTTCCCAGGAAATGGCAATGAGTCACATTGTGCTGAGGCTTATAAAGGCACACCCATAAGACCACCGTATTTCTGATCAGGTCCAGTTAGGGGTAAGTATATATTCTGATATATTTCCTGCATTCATACCTCCCATCTACAGCCAATTAGGGGCAATATACATCCTGATATTATTTCTTGCCCACAACTCCCACCCACATGTGATCAGAACATCTGGTTCAGATGGGTCAAAGAAACAAAGGACAAACAGGAGCTTATTCTTAACTGTCTTGAACCATTAACCTGCAAGGTATATTTTCCCTGTTTTAGTCGCTCATTAACTTGTACTATGTATTGCTCTTGTTCCTGTTTTCGTCTCACACTTGCTCATCTCAGAAGAAACGGAGACTCTTCCTACTTTAACCACCGTTCTGTGCTCTTAATTAATCTGGATATAAATCCATCAAATATCCATTGCCATATTTAGTTTTTTTTTTAAAAAAATAGAAACTTGAACTCTGTCTTCCCTGTGCTTCTTTTCAAAGGCATCCACATTTTTCCTCTCCCCAATTCTTGCACTCATACATATAAACCTTCTTTGTCTCTAGCAAACATCTCTCTTAAAACATTATCCCTTTACTCCCAACCCCCCCCCCTTCGTATGTGTGTGCTGTGTGCTTTATGCCCATGCTGGCCAGTGATTGACATCAGATGTCTTCTTCAGTCACTCTCCATCTTAATTGTTTTTGAGGTAAGGTCTCTCCCTGAACCAGGAGCTCACTGGCCTTCCCTGCAGTGGGTTTACAGACTACAACCAGTTTTTCTCATGAGTGCTAAGAATCTAACTGCAATAGTCATATTTTCAAAGCAAATACTTTACTAACAAAGCCATCTCCCTCAGCACTTTTATCTCCTTTTAATGATTTCCTTTCTTACAAAGTATTGCACGATTTTCCCCACTATCTTAGCAGATCAGTGTAACAGTCGTTTTCCACATTTGACCTTGCATTGCTGTTAGCTGACATGCCTCATTACTTCTGTCAGGTTGTTCGTATCATTTTCATTTGTTTGCTTCATATTTTCAGAGACACTTTTCTTCTGTCCCTACTAACGTGAGAATCATCAAGAGAAAATATGACAGCATAGATTCTGTCCAAGTTAAAGGGAAAGACAACATATGGATGCTCAGCAACAGGCAGACATTACTGAAACCAGGACCACACCGGAGGAGGAAAGTCCCTCAGCTATGGGAAGGCTTTGTAGAAGAACATTAAGCCAACATACTTTTAAGGTTAGTTTGAGTAAACAGCTTTAGAAAATATTTATTCACATAATAAAAATATCATCAACTAGAAAATTATCTTGTGTTTACTCTTCAAGGATGAACAGAACCATGAAAAGTAGTGTTAAGGGCTTCCCTGTCAAGGAGCAAGCACATGGTGGACAGGTACACAGCTTGGTCACTTGTTAACTGGGGCTGAAGTCAGGACAAATGTCTTCTCCACACAATCTGTGCCTGTCAAGAAACTGGGCAGATGGCAGAGCCAAAGTAAGATGTTAATGTGAGTCCAGAATCTCCACACTTACGTTCTGATATTATTATTAATTTTTGTCATGATTGAAGCCAGAGTATTACATAGTTAGGCAAGCACTCTACCACTAGCCTGTGTCTCCACCCTTTCTGACTAAATTTATTTTGAGTCAGAAGTACACAATGGTACTCAAGCTGACCTTGAACTCACGAACTTCAGATCATCCTTCCTTAGCTGCCTGCCTCCTTTGTAGCTAGGATTCCTGGCTTGCTCCGTCAGGCTGCACTTCTTTAAAGCTCTTAGTTTCTACCTCTGAACTGAGGAGTGGAATTTATTCTCTTCTGACAAACATACGCTTTTACAAGAAAAATAGAAAGGGCTTTACCACAAAAGAAAACCAAATTTTCTAAAATTTTCTAAAATGTAAAAATATTTATTATGGGATGGGACATATATAGACATCGAAATGATCACCATGGTGAAGAAAATTAACAGACTCACCTCCTTGGAGTTAACACCATTTTATTTAACAACTGGAACTTGAACTGAGGGCCTCATAAATGTCAGGGAGGTGCTCTGATCCTGAGCTATGTGTCCGGTGACTTACTACATTCTGTAATGTGAACTTCTGTTTGAAGTTTGTCTTTCTTTCTCTTCCTCCCCACCCTCCCTTCCTTTCTCTTTTCTTCTTTCTTCCTTCCTTCCTTTTATTTTTTTTGTGTCAAAATCTCATTTAGCAATTCACACTTTATTTTGATTTTGTTTTCTATATTCTTTGTGATGCGCATGAAACATGCTTATCCCATGCATTTGCTACTGTGAGTGTTCAGCCATTCCCCAAGTCCACTGTTGGATCCTCCATCTTGGTTTGTTTGGAATACTTTAGAGGCTACACATTAGTGGGAGTATGCAACTCCTTTTCTTTGTGTCCAGATAATTTCACTTGGAATAATCTTTCACTCATCATTCTCTTTCTTGTCTCTTACTTTGTAAAAGGCCCCCTGTTATTGTCTATGAAAGAACTTTAAAAAAATCAATAAAGAAATTTATTATTGACAAAAGTATGTTTAAAAGTCAAGCTGTAAAGATAGTAAGACTCTTGAGAATATGGTGAGTTGATGTCTTATTCTTATTCATCAAAGGTTACTCAAATAATTAAAACAGTTGGGGGAAAGTTCTTGGTGAAAAATCACAGCTTGCTTCTTTAGATGATGGGCTCATCATTAAATCATTACAGAAGTCCTTGGACACAGTTCAGTTGTTCTGTCTGTCAAGCAGGATGTCTGAACACTAGCTCTTAGGCTCATTCACTTTCCACTTATTTTTTAAATTAAATTCATTTGTGTGTGTGTGTGTGTGTGTGTGCACACTTGCATGTTCATGTATGTGCATGTACACACATGCCATAGCATGTGTATGGAGGTCATAGGACAATTTGCAGGAGTTGGTTCTCTTTCCACATGTAGGTTCCAGGGATTGAACTGAGATCAAGCTTGGCAACAAAGGCTTTGCTTGCTAAGCAATGTTACCTCAACTCCTTTTTACTTAGAGATGGTTTAGTGAAAGTGTTCCTGTTATGAGTCCCAGCACTGCTCTTCTCAAGGACAGCTCTGAATATAGCCCAACACAAAATTCAACAGACTTAAAACATTATGAAATTTGTCTTCAACAGACTTAAAACATTATGAAATTTGTCTTGTGATTCTCTTGCACCTCAATTACCCAGTTATCCAGTATAAAATTAATAGATGACAATTTCATGTCACAATGTCAAAAGATTTGACAAACCAGATTAGACCTTTAAAGAATTTACTCATTGCCATTTTTAAAATCTCACAGTAATCTAAATACTTGGTTCTGGCTTCACATCTTAGATGACATCCATTGGTATGTCTTAAATGGTATGTGAGACCTAGCACTTGTATGTAATTTTTCATTTATAAAATAAATATGGAGGTTGAGGGGATAGCTTAGTAGTAGGAAATGTGTTTAACGTGTGTGAAGCTCTTGGTTCAGTTTTAAACACACACACAAAAGGCAAAAACAATATGCATAAAATTACTCATCATCAATTATTTCTTTGTTAATGGCTATAAAAAATATGAATTCTGATCCGTGATGAAAGCAACTCGGACATTTCAAAAAGCATTTATTTCTCCAATAATAAGCAATATAATATGGGTTGTTTGCTGTGGAAGTCAAAGCTGAGGTAAATTCACACTGGGGCAGAACTGAGCAACACCCTCACCTGCTCAAATCTCCTGTACCTGACATGAATTGGTAGTTACCTCACTGAGCCCCAACACACTAATAGGATCTAAGCCAGTGGTATCTCTGTTCTGTCTCTATGTCCAGATCTGAAGAGCAGCCTACTGCTACTGAGTCTCCAGCTGTTTGGACAGTCAGAGCATTTTTCCAAGGCTGCTTCTCCATTATGAAAAAGGGCCTCTTGCCCATTTACACGAGATCGAAAGTTAATAGAAGGAACATCCTTCAGACATCTCTTTAGGTGAATCTGCCTCTTGTGCTCCAAATTAGATTCACTCTGCAATTTCCTTGTCTCTTCGAAGAACATTAACATCTATCCAATTATGTTCACTCAGAAACCCAGAGTTGGCTTTGACAGATCTCTTTCCACTCCACGCTATGTCAAAAATTAAAAATGTCTTGCCTTTCCCCTGACACTTTCCAAATCCCAGCCCAAGATGGTTCATTTCCATGCCACTCAGAAAAACATTTGGCTGCTTTTCAAGAAAACTGTCTCATCCCAAGCCATTGCTGATTATGACACCAAATGAGAGTCTCTCGTGATTATCACTTTTCTGCTGAGGAGTCTCAACCATGCTGCAATAAAACTTTAAAGTCTAGGCTCTCCTTGCAAAGATCTCTACACTGTCTGCAGACCCTGTTTTCCACATTTCCCAACACTTTTATGCTGATGTGGCCAATATCTTGATTTTCCTTGATTCAGATTTTTCCTCTTTTTCCATGAAGTTTAAACATCTTATAACTACTTGATTTTTGACCATCCCCCTCACCTCTCAGGCCTGATATTAATCCCAACACTGTTCTCAAAGGTAGCAAATTAGACCCATAAAACAGTTTATATGTACACGTCTAAGTGGAGCAGATGTGGGTACCGGCAATGAAAGTCATTGAGAGGCCATGGTAAGGGATGCAGAGGAAAGTGAAGAGGGCCATGTATCATATAAAAAGAGAAACAATAGGGGCCAGAGGAATGGGGAAGAGGAGTAAGGGAGATCAAGAAATGTAGCTTCTGTTTGAAAACTGCCACAATGAAACCTAATACTTTGTGTTATAATCGAAAATAAAGTAAACAATAACAATAAAAATGCTGTTAGTATTACCCGCTAGAGGTGGCTGAGCCCACAAGATTTAGCCTGGAGCTAGCTGCATCTGTGACCTCAGGACCCTGTACCTTGTTTGCTTATGTCCTGCCTTTCCAGCCAGACTCACCCTTTTATGTTGCTGTGGAAAAACATTATGATTGAGGCAGCACACAGAAGAAAGAGTTTATTTTGGCTTGTGATTCCAGAGGTTAAGAGTCCACCATGGCTGAGAGGCATGGCAGCAAGTGACAGGGATGTTGGAGGAAGCTGAGAGTTCACTTCTTGAACCATAAGCACCAGGCAGAGAGCAAACAGGAAGTTTGCCTTCCCTCAGCAACATACTTCCTCCATGAAAGCTCCTCCTGACAAAGCTTCCAGAACCTCCCCAAACAGCATCACCAACTGAAAACCAAGTGTTCAAATCCCTGAGCCAGGGTGTGGGTTGGGGTCATTTCTCATGACATCATGATCCTTTTTTTTTCTGCAAGTCAGGCTTATTCTTTTTATGCTTGCTTCTGATTCTAACATGAAGACACAATCACAGCTGGGGATGTAACATAGTGGTTGAGGATCTGTTCATCATGTTCAAGATATGCTTTTATTCTGGGGCTGCACCCAGTAAGCAAGGACTATCGTGGATACTTGTCCTGGACAAGCAAGGAGGTTTGTCTCCAGCAAGATCAGGGTGACATCTTTCAAACATGTTGAAATCATGGAACACAAAACTCTATGTTAGCTGAGACTTCTAAAGGAAGTAAAACTGTATTGTGGTTTCTGAATTCAATTTGAATATGAAAAGTAAGGTTAAAATTATAAACTAATATTAGTATACTTGCCTTGGGATGAATTGTGTACACCATTTGGGTTTTTGAAAGTACTAACCATCTATTATCTATTTGAATACACTCACAATTTCTGGCAGAAAGGTAATTCCCATTAATTATATATATTGATTATTAGATGAGGTTGTCTATCTGTAGCTCACAGACAGAATCTGACTTTCTGGTTGTTATTGCAAATAAAGTTTTGTTAAGACATAGCCACATCTTGTTGTTTACATATTAGTTATTGTCTGGGACTGTTGTTGCCCTATTGCCCTCAGAATTTATAGTTGAGAAAATTCTAAGGGAACTTGACCCACAGTGCTGACCCTGAACTGATTCTCAAAATTTCCACAGATGCCAAAATTGCAGATGCTTGTGTCCATTCTATGAGATGGTAGAATATTTGTGAATATATGGTATACATTCCTCATATGATTTTGATAATTTTAAAACTATTTAAAAATAATTTATGTAAATGCTGGACTGACTAATGGATAGTATATTACAGTATTTAGAGAGTAATGTTGAGACAGGAAGTCCTTGCATGTTCAGCAATTTTGGTTTTGTTTTTATTTTGGGATCTGAAGGCTGAACCCAGGGTCTTGAATTTCCTAGGCAAGCACTTACCAGTGAGCTAAATCCACCATTTTTCCTGAATATTTTATACTATGTTTATATCCACAGAGGTAGATCCCATGGATAATAGTGATATAAATGTATTCATTATCTTTCTTTTTTTAAAAGATAAATTAACAGAAAAGTAGAAATAGCTCAACAGTTAAGAGCAATCAATTGCTGCTCTTGTATAGGGCCTGAGTCATGTTCCCAGCACCGATGTCTGGTATCTCATAATGTCCTAGAGCTGTGGTGACAAGGGATTTGGTGCCATCTTATAGGAAACAACAACCCTATTCTAGGCACGGCATTCACTCATGTAGTCCTACCCACCCACTTATGAAAAACAAGTAAATAAATAATGTTTGCTTACAATAAGAGCAACAACCAAAAGTCACCTGAGTGGTTTTTCTTTTGCCTTCTGTTATGGAGATGATAAACATCATTAGACAACAGTTTTGGGTGGGAAAGTGTAAATTAATGACAATGCAGATAGTCACATTAAAACCATATCAAAGCCTCCACAAGGTTTCTCTATTGTGTTTATAAAGTTCAACATCCTGTTACAAAAATGAAAGCATTAATAATTGCTCATGAATTTGGTCTTCTTGTTTCATGGCCATGATTTTTCAGAGGCAGGAAGAGTCCATTCATCCATCTTTCCTCTCTCTAATTAATTACTAGAGTCTAATGCCAGCAGTTGTACCTTGTAAATCCCAGATGGTAGATAATTGCTCATTGATTGGACCAGCAGGTCATTCTTCATTGATAGGTTCATGATGGGGAAAACCAGCAGCTCAGAAAGTAAAGAAGGCAGGAAAATGTAGGCAGAATTTCCTGTCCCAGGAGTCCCTTCCAAATTTCCATACAGAGACTTATTTAATTATAAATGCTTACCTAATAGCTTAGGCTTATTACTAGCTAACTCTTACACTTAAATTAACCCATATTTCTTACCAATGTTTCACCACATGGCTCATGGCTTGTTATCTCATTTTCTGTATGTCCTGATTTCTTGGCAGCTGGCTGGTGTCCTCTCTGACTCCCTCTTCCTCCTTCCAGAGTCTTCTGTGTCTGGCTGCCCTGCCTATATCTCCTGCCTGGCTACCGGCCTGGCAGCTTGTTATTAACCAGTGAGGGTAATACATATTCACAGTGCACAGAAGGATTATTCCGCAACAGGAAAGTTTGATCAGTTCTTACACAAGTTCTGTCTTATGCCAAGCAAGTTTGTTAAGAAGTACATCATCTTATGTACAGTTTGTAAGGGTGAAACAGGATGAAGTCAGCAGAAAACCATCAGACAATGGGGCAAAGTCAGCTGGAAGCTAATCAAGCAATGTTGCACAAAGGGAACAGAGGATATCTCAAGTGCACTGCAGACTGAACACACCATGGTAGTCTCTTGCAGGGATGAGGGTGTCAGAGTCCCACAAAGAAAAACCTTAGCTCCTTCAAGGCCTTAACTCTAGACCAGACCTTTCCAATTTTGCCCCTGGGCAAGGAGATAGTGCTAGCATTGTTTTGGTCCTTTCACCAGGGCCTCTGAGAAAGCCTTGGGCCACCCTTGCTTTCCATGGCTCATCATGGGAAAGGAGAATAAGAATGGTTATGTTATTTTTATGAATCAGCATAGAACAGCTTTTGGAATTTCAGTTTTCTTCCCCCAGAATTATGGAGCTTATGACTTGTAGACGGAAAGGGATAGATTCACTGGATAATGAATATAGGTATTAAATAGTTTGTAGAAGGAGGGCCTGTGGGCACATGTTAATAATCCCAGCTACCTGGGAAGGTGATTCAGGAGGATCACAGGTTTGAGGCCAGTCTTGGTTATACAAGTGAGTTTATGGCCAGCCATCTTAAGAAGAGCCAATTTCAAAATAAAACAGCCAAGACAGTCTAAGGGATACATCTCGGATACAGAGAACTTACCTAGTACACATGAGTCCTTGGTTCAACCTCCAGTACCACAAGAAATGATTTGTAGATAAATTCAATTAATGGAATACATGGCATTGGTGGTAGATATCAGTCTTTGCATGCCGGCTGTAACTATCACGGAGAGACAACTGGTTGGTCTAGAATATTTTTCAATCTTAGGAAACATAATATTCCTGTATCTTTTGGCGAGTCTCAGAATCTTTGCTCTCATTTGCTCATCCTACTTGTTTATTCATTAGTTGTCATTAATGGGTGATATATATTGTTGCATAAATAATAAAAACCCAGAGACAGATATTAGGGTTCAACCTGAAGATCAGAAAAGCAAAGCATCCAACCACTAGAGAGACCTTCTACCTCTACCAAATCTTCAGACCCGAAAAGGCAACACCCTATCTCTGAGAATCCTCAGACTCCACACTCCACTGAACTCCTGTCTCTTCACCTTTATAGTCCTCCCTCTACCCAGTCATATTGCTCCTGTCTCCACCTCCCTAGTGCTGGGATTAAAAGTGTGTGACTTCTAGCCACCACCACCTGGATCTGTTTCTGGATCAATCTTGAACTCATGGAAATCCGTCTGTCTCTGCCTTCTGAGTCCTTGGATTAAGGGTGTGTGTCACCACTCCCTGGCCTGTATAACTGAATTAGTGTGGCTGCTCTGCCCTCTGATCTTCAGGCAAGCTTTATTTATTAAAACACAAACAATATACCACTATAAAATATCATACATCTGATGATAGATTATAAAAGTATTTGCTTTAAAAAAAAGTTGTTCAATAACTCTACAAAGTTTTCTTTTGTAGAGCTTACACTCATAAAAATTACAACATTTACAAAAAGTCCAATAACCAGAACTTGTTAGCAAGGGAAACCTGCTGCTGTCAACAATCACTGGGGTAAATTTAGTCAAATTGTTTATTGTTACTGGAAGGGTATGTTATCCAACATATTTGCGCACATTACTCATTAAGCAGCACAGCAGATATATTCATTTTCCATCCCTATCATAAAGTAAGTTAACAAATTCTGACATTAGAGAAAACCCACTAAATTATATAAGTTGACTTGATAATGTTACAAAAATAAAATCCCCCAATTCAAATGACTTACAAAAAGTTTTAATTATTTTAATATTTAAGGATTTATTTTTCATTTTTATTTATGTGTATGTATGTATCTGTGTGAGTGTGTGCCACTTGAGGGCAGGTTCCTGGAAAGGCCAAAGGGGCCCTGGAGCTGACTTACAGGCTGTGGTGAGCTGCCTGACCTGGGTTCTCAGAACTGAACTCTGGTCTTCTGCAAGAGCAGCAAATGCCTTTAACTGCTCAACAGTCTCTTCAGCCTGAGACCTTTTTTATTGATCATGTGCAAGATGTTCCTGACTGGGAACTTTGCCAGTGATCTTGGCATAGCAGAAAGAACTGATGGTCCTCTTAACAAACGGGCACCCAGAAATGTCACAGTGCTACGTATGTGTTGCAGGCTGTGGTATGCCTCCTGCACTATGTGATGCAGAACAAAAAGCTATGAGCAATTTGTTGAGGAAAAAAATACAGTGCATCGTAAAATTAAACTTATTATTATTGATAGACTAGAATTCTTAGCCTGTACTGATTCCTCTCTGTTAGGAGAAAATACACAGTATTAAGTGGGGATTGTATATCCAGGAGTGAAAATATAAACATATGATTCATACTGTTCATAGCAACCCAAGATATAAGAGAGTAAAAGAAAGCAACAGAAGAGAAGCAATTTTGAAAAGGCATCAATTAATAAGCCATAATTTATGAACATGTAGTAGGGGAAACAAAATTGCGTGTGTCTCTTTTTTAAAGTTCAGGCAGAGGGAAAGAAAGGATACAGAATAGTCAGAAAGAACTGGGAATTGGAATTGCTCATGGCCCTTCCATGAAAGGTGTTTCAAATGTTAGTGATCAGAGTGGGGTTGTGCTAGGTAGCATGCAAATGTCCTTGCAAACCTCACCACAGCATGGGCCTCACCACAGAATGGTTCTAATCTTCAGACAAATAACAGTTTTCCAGGAGTGGTGGTGGCACATGCCTTTAATCCCAGCAATTGGGAGGCAGAGGCTGGCAGATCTCAGAGAGTTTGAGGCCAACTGGGTCCACAAAGTGAGTTCCAGGACAGGTAGGGCTGTTACACAAAGAAACCCTGTCTTGAAAAACCAATAAATAGAAATGACCTGCCAGTGCTCTTAAAAAAACAAACAAACAAAAAAACCAAACAAATAACAGTTTTCTTTTAAAGGGGGAAAAAAACCAAAAAAACATAATTGCAAAATGAATGACTAATGTTTGCTTAGCCTCTAAGGAAGAGAGAAGTTTTTTTGTTTTTGTTTTGTTTTGTTTTGTTTTGTTTTTCTCCATGGAGATTCAGTTGTATTAAAATGAGGTCTCTGAATAGGCTAGGTTGGCTGGCCAGTGACCCTCGGGGATGCTCCGGTCTCTGTCTCCCCAGAACTGCGATTACAAGACATAATTTACCAGGCCCAGTTTTCCACCTCCCTCCCTCCCTCCCTTCCTCCCTTCTTTCTTTGCTGGGGAATTGAAATCTGATCTTCAAACTTTTAAGGCAAACCCTTTGCTGACTGAACATCCCCCCGGCTCCCTATCATTGCCATCTTGAGTTCCTTTGAATTTAATGCCAATAGTAGCCACTCAATTATCTTTCACATTATGTAGCCACCATTAACTCTTCATCACTATATTCTTCCTTTACACGTGCAAGAAATCTTAGCTGAGCTGTCCCCTCTCTCAGAAGTGTCCCCATCTTTTCTTGTCAGTGAAGAAGCCAAACATCCTCTCTGTTCTATCATGACCTTTCATCTGTCCCCTCTTCTATCTCCCGTGTCTGCTTTGGGAAGTCATGTGGACTAGTCTCTCCCTGCTCTTGGTTGTGAGCTCCCTGGGGCAGTCTGGCAGTCAAAGTCTCCTAGTATCAGTCTACCTTGCTCTTAAAAATAAAAACAACATGGATGGTGATGTAGATGAGGGGATTATCACTTACCTAGGACAAATAAGGCCCTGATTCAATCTCCAGTAGTCGAAGAAAACAAAACCTATCATAAAAATCAACAGTGTCAGCTAGAACTGCAACTTCTAGGTAGTCAAATGCCATGGCAATATAGATTTTTAGAGATTACGGGTGCATCTGAGGCACCAGGCAATTAGAAAGAATGTTGAATGCAGATTGTAGTTAGCTATGGCAAGTCTGGCTGCCATGTTGCTGAGATGTCAGATGCTGAGAATGGTGCTGCAAATTTACATCTATTTTTTATAAGCTCTTGCAGTACTGGAGCTGCAAGGCATATTCAAATATTGACCTGTGTTCCAGAGTCATTTTTGCTTTTGATATAAAGCACTCTGACCAAAAGTAACATAGGAAAGAGATTATTTAGTTGCAATCTTTAACTGTTGGAAGTCAAGGCAGAAACTTGAAGACAGACTTGCTTGCTATTCCACACAGTGTTATCTCTCATCAAGAAACTTACTTCATAGTCAAAAAGTGTGGCAAAAACCATGGAGGAAGTTGCTTGCTGACTCACAGATGGGCTTATGTTAAGCTGATATTTTATAGTTAAAGACCACCCGCCTAAGGAGTGGTGATGCTGATAGTGTGGTGGTCCCACTTACATCAATTAAGGATCAAGATATGTTCACAGGCCAGTCTGATTTAGGCAGTTGCTCAGTGAAAGCTCCTCTCTCAGATGGATCTAGTGTTCTGTCCTCCAACACGTGACTGTATGCGAGCCTCAGGCAAGGGGCCTGGAAATTTAAACACATATGCACACAGACAGAGACATGGGGACATGGGTCATCCTTGATACAAGAATGTCCCCTTTATTGTGTTCCAGGGCAGCTTATATAGGGATCCTTAACTGATAGCCATGCCCCAGCCAAACCCACCAGAAACCACTCCCCTGCCATCAGGAACTCCTAAGGGTCTCATGCTCAGAGCAGCTGCAAGCATAACAAGTTGTTTACAAGAAATTCAGGGTCTGGGGGTCCACAACCCCCAACAGCTCCCCCTTTTCTATATAATTGGGCTAAGGTTTGGACTGGCATGGGCGTAGCACAAATATGATAGCAATAAATCAGAAAATGCCCTAATGAACATGCTCATTCTACATTCAACATGAATGATATTCAATGTTGGTGCCAGCTACAAGATAGTCACAGTAGCCATCTGGCTGAGGGCAATTCCAGAGGCCGCACAGGAGGCCGCAGCAGTGACAATAGCGGTCACCTGCGGTCATCCCGAAGTCTCAGCCAGGATGGCTCGGCAGTCCTACTCGAACTCCAGATCCTCCTGCCTCTAGCTCCTTCAGCAAATCCTACTGGCGAGTGCCACCACCATCAGCTGGGGCTGCAGGCAGGCTCGGGGACCTTCTGCAGCTACTGCACAGGTTCCTCTGGTCCTGCGGGAAAGCCTGCCACTCATGCTGCAGACTCTTGGGTGCACAGAGCCCAGAGCCCCTGCTGCCTTCTTCATACGCCTTGCAGACGGGCAGCCCAGTGGGTCTGAACAGCTCTGGCTTGCCTTGACTCCAGCACTTGTTGCCAGGGTTGCTGATGCTTCTGGCATCACTGCAGCATCCCTCTTGGTCCCACAACCTCAAGTAAACAATTTTGGAAATTTAGGCATTGTTCTCTATACTATTTCCTGCTGTTAGTTGGATGAAGCAATTTTTGGGAGTTTTTCATGGTGACCTTCAGGGAGTCTTGATGAATCAAACCACATTAGTCTAGAAGAAATCCACAGGTCCTCATTTTCTGTAGAAACAAAAGCAGAACCTCTTTTCCAAAGAAACATACTCTTAGACCCATATTTTAAAGTCAAGATACCTTTCTTAGCAGTTCCCAGAATCAAATGTCTCTCTCCAGTCAAAAAACCAAAAGAAAATACAATAATATACATAATCCAAATTCTCTGTGCACATTCCATTTTTATGTGGCTTATTATTTTTTTATTCCTTTTAATATGACTGTCTATACTTTGTTTCTTTAAAAACTTACTTTTTTTCTTCCATTCTTTTTGAGGCCTTCAATTCACCCTCCTGCCTCCTCTTTATTACTTTTCTGCTGGTCAACCTTCCGGAGGGCGTCCCTCTAGTTCCTGATCTCAGCGGTGCCTCCTGTTGTGGCACCTGCACCATATGGAACAACTATCAAGAGTCTGGGGATGAAAATACACATATACACATACCCATCTTCAATCTACCCTCAATATTCCCAAGGGCAATCTCTCAATGTGTCCCTAGTTCCCGATCTTGCTGGGAGCTTCCACTTGTAACACCCATCTGTACCATGGGACCATACGTGAGCCTCAGGCAAGGATCTGGAGATTTAAACACACAAAGACACACATATACAGAGAGACAGGGACACGGCTCATCTTTGAAACAAGAATGCCCCCTTTATTGTGTTTCAGGGCAGCTTATATAGGGATCCTTAACTGATAGTCACACCCCAGCCAAACCCACCAGAAACCACTCCCCTGCCATCAGGAACTCCTGAGGGTCTCCTGCTCAGAGCAGCTGCAAACACAGGAAAACAAGTTGTTTTGCTTAAAGCAGCTGCAAGCATAACAAGCTGTTTACAAGAAATTCGGGGTCTGAGAGTCCACAGCCCCCAACAATCTAGGTTGCATCAAACAGACAGTTAAAATTAAATAGATAGCATAAATAGCTACACTAGAAATGTGTACATGTTGCTGATAATATCCTGCATTTTAGACTCAGAGTTTAGTGCAAATACATATTTCTTCAGATTAAGTTACCTAGTCTGTGGTTCTGAGGAGCATATCTGAGGATTCATGTGCAGCAGTTTCTTTAAAGTCTAAATGGTAAAGGAAACACTCCATGTATGACAAAATAATGTCTGACTTGATTTTGTTTTGGAGAAAGGAATATAATCTCAAATACTCAAGGGAATTGCAACCATGGGCACATACCTGTTTCTTTAAATCACTTTTAAGTCCAAACTAACTAACAGTATTGAAGTCATGATGAGCTCCCAAAATGCTTGTGGTGCCACAGTCCCAAGACACAGGTTACATTAGACGTGAACAGGGGAGTAGCATATCTTTATATGGTGCCTCACTTTTTTGTACTCATTTCTGCTTCCTGAGAGCCACTCTTTAGTAAAAAATGATACTCCATGAACCTTCAGATCTGCTTTCTGTAATTCCGAATCTGAAGAATATTCTAGTTCATTCTCTCATGAACAGATGAATGCATGCAAAGGTCTACTCTGCAGGTGAAAACAATAAAATGGGGATTTAAAACATTCTGGTGGGAAGGGAGAAACACATAAACAGACATTTCTATGGTCTAATACACATGGATATGGTGCAATTTATGGAGAAGATAGGATACTGGTTTTAGATTTCCAGATTCCTAAGAAAACCTCCAGAAGACCTGGTAGCCCAACAGAGGGTTTAAGGAGAGCAGGAGATTGGCAGCTACTGGCACTAAGAAGAATGTGGGAGATGTCCTGGGAACAGAGGTGGGAATAGTGGTGATGTCAGGGAAATACAAGCTTCAGGGAACTACACACCGCTGGGGCTGAAAATGAAGTTATGTAATAGTTAGTGTTGATTGTCAACCTGACATATGTTAGCACTATCAAGGAAGACAATGAAGAATTGTCTATATTGGGTTGACTTGTAGGTTTGTCTGTGAGGGATTATTTTAATTAAGTAAATTGATATGGAAAGAACCAGGCAACTCTGAGCAGTGCCATTCCCTAGGCAGGCAATCCAGAGCTATGTAAGGATGGAGAACCTGAGTTGAGTACAAGAAAGCAGGCATTCATGCATTCATTTCTCTCTTGACGATAACTGTTTGACATTTTTGCCTTGGCCTCTCCATAATAATGAACTAAATAAAATGATGACTCTGAAAGCTAAAAGTAAACTCTTTTCTATCCTTAGTTGCTTTTTAACCTCTACATTTCATTACAGCTACAGAAATTAATATAGGATAAGTTCTACCAGGAAGTATAACCCATAATGAACTTCTATGCATGAGGAAGTGAGTCACCAGCAGCCTTCAGTCTCAATGAATGAATCACACTTGTGCTTCTGAAAGGGCAAATTAGCAAGGGAATGGAGGGAAACAGAATCAAGAAGTTACATTGTGAGATAGTGTCTAGAAGTCAGCAAAGAAACAGTAAACCCTCAAACTGAGATTGCATCAGTGGGATGCAATCAAGAGAGATAATTTGCTTAATGAAAAACCCTGTCATTTGAAGATACAGTGAAGTAACATGGAGAAAATGAATTCAGATTATACCTAGATTTCCAACTTGAGACACTCAATGGATGATATTACTGTTCACTAAGATACAGGATAAATGTAGGTAAGCGGAAGAGACGATGGGCCCAGAAGTAGGGATTTGAGATACTTTAAGATGATTTTGTCCATTAGTGTTTAATTACCATTTGTTTTAGCAACTATACTGGGATTTGAACCCAGGACTTTATGCATCCTTGGCAAACATTTTACCACTTAACTATATCCCAGCATTGTCTATTAAGATTTGGTAATTGGTTGATGGCAGTGACTGAGCAATATGGTATTCTCAGTGCTAGTAAAATAAAATAATTTTATGTAACTCCACTAATAAGGTCAAGATCACTGACTTTATAATCTATGCACCTTTCAAGGGTTTAAACCCCATGTCTGTTAAATATGTAAGTCTGAGTCTGTACTGAATCTTCTCCAGTCTCTTCTAGATGTTGAAGGTTTCCATTCAGTCATTGGAACTTACCGTCTTGTGACTTTACTACCCGGCCTGTGCTGGTTTGTTAATGGGATCAGTCTGATGGAATGTGGAAAGATTATGTGATTTGCTCTTTATTCTGTTTCACTGCCTGTTTGATAGGATGATATCCAACATGAATTCCCCCACATTTCCTGTAGCTCTTCTAGTAAAGTGATCCCGAACACATTGTATTATCTTTACCCTGTTTATTTTATGTGATACCTATGTGGTACATATTAATCATTACTATGATCTATAAATATATTTTCTAGTTTGTCATTTTTATTGTTGTGTGGTCTCTACTCTTCATTTCCTCTGTCTGTTCTAGAAATAGGAACTCTCTGACATTTTATTTCTTCAGTGATGATTTTTCTCCTTCTTTCCCATTGCTACTACTTTACTTTTCCCCTTTCCTTTCCTCCTTCTTCATCCTCTCCTTCTTTTACTCCACATCTTGATTTTTCTCATTTTCCTTCCTTTCTTCTTCATCCTTCTTCTCCTTCTCTTTCTTTCCTTTATTTCTTCCTTTCTTCCTCCATCTATCTATCTATCTATCTATCTATCTATCTATCTATCTATCTATCTTTCTATCTATCTATCTATCTTTCTATCTATCTATCTTTTCTCTTAATCAAAGTTTTCAGTAATAAGACAATTCCATTAATTACTAGATGGAATTTACTACTGAATTCCACTTTTAGTACATTTATATGGCTTTAATTTATCCATCAACATATGTCAACAAACTCACCATGCCACATTTCCTTAATCCTAAAAGCTCCCTATTACTTATAGCATAAAAGCTATTGAAAAGGTGAAAAATCTTTACAAAACATAAAGCCATCCTGTATTCTTAGACTGGTATACTAATATTCTTTAAAAGAGTATCTCAACAAAAACAACTCACAGATTCAATGCTATCCCAATCAAAACTCTTGCCTTTTCAGAACTAGTACTACTTATGGATACCTAAGCACTGCAAATGCCCTGGCACATATCTGAGAATTAATACATGGTTTTAAAAGTAGGGTCCTAGCCATGAATCCAGATTTCAACCCCTATGAAGGCCATCCAATGTTTCACAAAGTTCAGGTCTTTTAGGTTCATTGAACCCGTTAAAGGTGTTTGAACGCGGGAATACCTCTAGCAACCCAAGAGGTGAAATCTGGCTTCCGGCCTCTGTAGGAATTGGATATCAGCACTGGAAGTTTTTCAGACATTGAGAGCAAAGGAGGTAGGATAGAGCTGTGCCCATGGAGCAGCGAGAAAGCTGCCAAAAGCATGGATGCCTCATTTTAGAGCCACTGTTCCTTGGCTAATGAGTGGCTTCCTATATCATAGCCCTCTGTGACAAACTTCAGAAAGCTATGTATATGAGGAGACTCATAATGATTAAGTAGTGTTTCTAACAAACACTCCATGACTGTCATATCACAAAACTGATGCAGCATGACAAGCTCACTTCCTTCCTGCCAATGACTCGAAAGGCCACTACTTAAACTTTACCCATTATATCCAAAGGAACCTGAAATTTTTCTGGTTTTTAAACTTCAGATATTTGAGAGTTTAACCATAAAATTTAACTCCAAAATCACTTTGGGAAAGATTTTATTTCAATCAAACTATGGACAAAAGACAAAATAGGTCCCAAAGATCTCAGTCTAAAAGAACACATGTTGAGAATTAGAATATTGTTTCTATTTATGCAGTTGAAAGTCAAGGTCATTCCTGTTCTGGTACTAGGAAAGCTGCCTGGGTTGTGATGCTAGCTATAGGAGGTACCTCTTTCCTGTTCTTAACCTACTTTGAAACTGAAGCAGTCTTCGTTTACTCTCGGAATTGTAATAACTCTAACCTTGTACCCTGAACTTAGAACTAGGTGGTCTTTGTCCAAGAACAGAGGGCCATGAATGTAAAATCTAGTACACTCCCTATTTAACCTACTTTTTTGCTTTCTTCAGTTATTTAATGGGGTAAACCATGCATAGCATAAAATTTACTTTCTATTATTTTCATTCTTACTATTTTGAGACAAGTTTCCTGTATGGTATAATCTTGAACTCACTCACTATGTAGCTGAATATGACCTTGAACTTCTGATCCTCCTGCCTCCATTTTCAAAGTACTGAGATTACAGGTGTGTACTATCATGTCGGTTTTACAGGAGTCCACAGCTTTATTCACACTAGGCAAGCACTCTACTGGCTGAATTGCATTCCCATATCCTGGATTTGAAATGTACTAGTCAATAACATTACATACATTTCTAAGGTGATGAAGCTATTAAGGACCACTCACCTCCTGAATATATTTTAGCACCTTATCAATCTGAAACTCCATCCCATTCTCCACAGGAAGCAGTCACTTCATTCATTCCATGAGTCTGATTATTTTAAATACTTCACAGTGAAAGTATATAATATTTGACTTTAAAATATTGTATTACATTTAATTTTAGGGTGTGTATCTGGAGGGGGTGCCTGCTCATGTTTAGTCCTCTGAAAGAGGAGCAAGTGCTCTTAACAACTGAAACTTTTCTCTAGCTCTCAAATCACTAAATCTTAAGGATTTAAAATATTTCATCAGCTCATCTTTACAAATTATTCATTTTTACAAAAAATGAAAGAATTTGGAGTAGTCTGATATTCATAGATTTATACATTTGGCAAAACAACTGAAGAAAAATAATTTCTATGAAATCATTTCAGAATAGTGCCTTTTAGTTGTAAATAACTTAAAGTTGTTCATTTATAATCAAGTACAATAAAATCAGTTCAGCTCAATGAAGTCCTAGAAACACTGAGAAAGATGATGTAATTAAAAATTTGAGTCACATTTTTGAAAAAATATTAGAATATAATTCTTTGATTGTTGAAAGTGTACTGTTTATTTTGTTACGTTAGTAAAAAAAAAAAAACCAATATACCCTGTGATGTATTTAAAGTGGCCCAAGGTTGACAAATCTACAGAAAATTCTACTATAGAAAATGATAAAGAAGAATATGTATTATGATAATGAAGCTTATTGTATCAGCTTCTTTCCTCATTGCTCTCACCAAAGACCTAACAGAAAGTCACTTCCTTGTGGGGGTAGGGAGTGGGAAGTGAGGGGGGGTGGGCTCAAAGTTCACACTAAACAGTCCACCATGGCAGGGAAGGTAAAGGATCCACAATAACTAGATTCATGACATTGACCAGGAAGCAAAGAATGAGGAACGACAGAGTTCATTTGAGTTTCTCCTTTCCACTTTTATATTTGATCTCAGACTCCAGCTCAAAGACATCAGCTACATTCAGAAGAGTAAGCCTTACCTCCTTTCTGAAAACTCCCTCACAAACACACAAAGAGAGATATGCCTCCTAGGTGATTCTAACCCAACCCCCAAGCTGATAATGAGAATTGATAACCACCTTTATTGATACTAACCACATTTACAACCTAGTTATTTATGGGAAGATGGCTACACAAATGGATTTAGATAGTGGTTTCCCCAGAGAACTCTTACAACCCACTTACCCATAAGTGGTTGGATCCACCTGTTAGAAACCATAACTTCCACTTGTGAGCTTTTGTGGGAATATTTCATAAACAGACTGTAATGCTTACTTCAGTTTCTCTATATGCTAAAACAAAATTGTCACATTTGCCAAAGAAATTAGAAAGACTGATTCAAAATTGGAATCATCACTTCCATTCTTGATGTTGCTCAAGTTTATATCATATGATTTTAGTAATCAAGCAGCAAACAATGATGTTTTATAGATTGACTTAATGGCTCAAAGTCAACACCCACCATTTAGCCGTATTCACAATCCACCTCTGTTTTTCAAGGCACAGGCCTCTCTTCTGCATACACGGTAGGAGCTTACTGGGTTTTCTTGGGTCAATATGAAAAAGCACTTATGAGAATTGGTTTGCCTAAATCTTAATAAAATTCAGAATTTTGATGTAACCTATTGAAAAGTTAATGCAATGTAAGTAATTGAGGACATTCTGAAGAACAAGAAAGGGGAATTTGTCTTCAAATATTTAAGGATTGCTCATATGAAGAGGAGTTTAAGGTCAAATTCCCTCAGCAGCGAAGGATAAAGAAGCCAAAGAGCAGAATGCCTGGGCTTGAGTCCTCGTTGCCTCTTGTAAATCTTCTATATTTTAGCAGCTTGTGTCCTCTCTTAACTTTATTTTGTTGGTTTTATAAAATAAAAATTAAAACTATTCCTTCCTCTCTTCCAGGCATGGTGAAACATACTCATAATCCTAGCATGTGACAAGTGGAGGCAAGAGGATAGGAAGTTCAGTGTCATCCTTGATGATATCGTGAGTTTGGGATCAGACAGGGCTACATGAGACTCTATCTGAACAAAAAAAATTAGGTGAAGGACTGACTGCAGAAATATTTCAGAGGTTAAGCGCACTGGCCGATGTGCCAGAGGACTTTGGTTTGGTTCCCAGCACCCATATGGTGCCTGGCAACATTCTGTAACTTCAGTTGTAAGGGGATCTGAAGTCATTCGGGCATTCCACACACATAGCACACATACATGCAGGCAGGCAAACAGGCAAACATATAAAGTAAGATTAAATTAAATATTCCTACCTCAAGGCATTGATGAAATAATGCTTTTAAAATTGTCTAACATAATAAATATGTATTTATGTAGGCCAGAATTTGACTGCCTTATCTTTCTCATCTGTGCTGAATATTTGTTCAGTCTTTCATGTGTCCAAAGATCGTTTGGCTTCCTGGAACAAATGTCTGAAACTCAAGTCACTGAGACAGCCAAGTGCTCCTCTGGTTTCTTGCTTCACTGCAGCTGGGAAGATAGTAGAAAACACATCCTTTGTTTCTCCTGCAACAGTTTGTCTTTTGAAGTTACTTGTTTCCAACTGGAAAAGAGAATCTGGCATAGTTAGTTAACTGTGGGCAACAGCGGATGTGTTTGCTAGTCCATAGTTATTTAAACAACTGTGCATTTGGTCTTTTGCAAAGCATGGTCATGTTCTGGCATTTATTATCTGAATTGGAGTAAAATATAATGTGTTTTCCAAGAACCTTACAATCCCTGAGTAAACCAACAACACACACAAACCAGACATTTAGAGAAATAAATATGCTGACTTGTGTACTAAGTGACATATGTTGCTGATAAAACTGTTTTCAAAGTGAATAACATGATGGCATCAATGAATGCTGATGGAAAATATTGGCAAAGGCTTTGTGGGGAAGTGTAATGCTTCATTCAAACAAAGCTTTTTGTTAAGATTCTTCCAACACTCTATCTGAATCTGGTGCTCACTCCTTTCTATTTTTCTCACAGACCAGTTGTGTCCTCTATGTAGGGGATGTTGGTTTCATTTCCAGACTATCTGGTTCCTGAGAGGCAGAACTTCCAAAGGGGTTTGTCTTTGCCTCTCTTCCATTTATATATAAGTTTCGAGTCTTATGCACGAAGTCACGAATCTTGTGTCTTCTTTCCCAAAGCAACCAATCCAAGAAAATAGTATTAATGAAATGGGATGGAAACTATGCATTAAACTGAATATGGGGAAGGGTTAGGGAGCAATCAGTAACCTTGAATGTCATCAAATCGGGGTCAAATCTCGCTGTAAGATGTTTGGAAATGTACATATGATTATAAGGAGTTTCATGATGTACTCTTTTTGTCCTCTTAGGGAGTTTCTGCTTGAGATGAGCAGAACACCAATGAGTTTTACAATCTTTATTTTATTTTAACCGGTCAAAGATGTTGAGTCTGTATTTGTGCAACATATTCAACTTGTACTGAACTTGACTGTCCATGATAGATTTTTGCTTAAGCAGGCACAAGTGTTCATGGTGAGAACACACTGGACAATGGGAGTGGAATATTCTATAGCATCTGCAAAGGGATTTGAGGACAGGAGACCTGGAAATGCAAAAATATTAGATCCTTCTCCTTTATACAAATTCAGATATTAAAGGAAATGAGACACAAAGTTTAAAATAGGAGCTCACTGACAAGATTAAGAATAGAGATGAACAAATATGCATTGAGGAAAAAATTTTAATGTCTTTAAATATTTCATCTAGTAAAACATTTGAGAAATTAGATTATTTTACTTAACCCAAAAATACATAAACTTTTTTTAAAGTTATGCCTTGTTGACTAGTGGCCACCTTAAACATCATCTCCTAAAACAAGGAATATATATTATATAAAGCTATATATAAATAAAGGCATATATAATTATATTAATATTACATACTAAAATTATATAAAATATAATAAAATATTATATTTTATATAATTATATAATAAATATTATATGATGTATATTATATATTGAAATTATATATACTATAATAACATAACATAATTATATAGTATATTACACATGCCTTTATTTATATATAGCTTTATATAATATATTAATATATATGCCTGTATTTGGACATAACTATCCTTTTAATGTGGACATACTGTTTGTTTATGAGGATGTATTATGATTGTCATCAGAGCCAAAGGGAACTAGCAAGAAATAAATCAGATGATAAGCACATAAAAGCAGAAATTAGAGTGATATGTCAAGAGATGTAGGGTGTCCCCAGGATCTCAGAGAAAGACAAAGCCTCAGTTGTGCTTTGAAGAATACTCATGGGATATATAGAGACAGACTTGTTCATATCCTGTTTTGGAGCTTCTGACTGATAGGGCAATGAGAGACTGGTGTGGGAAGTCCTTCTGTATATGTGTTGCTTTTATTGGTTAATGAATAAAGAAGCTGTTTTGGCCAGTGGCTTAGCAGAATAGAGCTAGGCAGGGAAACCTAAACTGAATGCTGGGAGAAAGAAGGTGGAGTCAGAGAGTCGCCATGTAGCTGCCAGAGGGGAAAGACACTAGCTGTCAGTTGGAACCTTGCAGGTAGGCCATGAGCCTCATGGTAAAATATGAAATAATAGAAATGGGTTAATTTAATATGTAAGATCTTGCTAGGAATATGCTATAGTGATTGGCCACACAGTGATTTAATTAATACAGTTTCTGTGTGGTTATTTTGGGAGTCTGGAAATCCAGGAACAAACAAGCAGCTTCCTACAAGAGACTAAATCTATATTATTTCATGAGTTAATTTTCTTGTCATAAAATACCTAACAAAGGCAACTAATGAAAAGAAAGAGTTATGCCCACTCACTGTCTAAGGCAATGTAGTCCCTCATAGTTAGTGTGGTGCTCAGCTTTAATTGTCAGTTTGGCACAATCTAGAATCATCTGGCAAATGAGTCTTAATGAGGAATTGTCTATATCAGATTGGCCTATGGTCACGATTATGGAGAATGATCTTGATTGTCTTGATAGAGGTAGGAAGACCCATCCACTGTGGGCAGGATCATTCCCTAGGCAGAGGATTATGAATGGCTAAGAATAGAGAAAGTGAACTGAGCACTAGCATCCACGCATTAATTCATTGCCATTAACTGTAGGTGTAATGTGACCGGTTTTTCTCAGGCACTGTGAGCTGAAATAAATTCTTACTCCCCTAAATTGCTTTTATTGGGGATATTTTATCACAGCAATAGGAAATAAAACTAAGGCAGTGGGAATTGAATGCATGATTTCCTCCCGTGACTTCCTCCCTTCTCAGTGGGTCAAGAAGGCAGGGTAGATGTGGGACATGGCTACAACTTCCAAGGCTCATCCTCCAGAGGTCCACTTTAGCTACCTTGGCCTCATACCTAAGTGGGTTCACAATATCCTCAAAGAACCCCATTTTCTGAGGACCAAGTGATTAAACATGTGAACATTTTGAGAAACAGTGCACATATAAACCAAAATATTCACTATCATTTGGGGTAAAATTGTTATAGAAACCCTCGGAACTTAACACAGAGACTCTATTTTACCAAGTTTTTTGTCTGTTTTTTCGGTATAGGGTCTCACTGTGTAGCTCTGGCTGTTCTGGAACTCACTCTGTAGACCAGGCTGGCCTCAAACTCACAGAGATCTGTCTGCCTCTGCCTCCCAAATGCTGGGATTACAGGTGTATCCCACTAGGCCCAGTGAGTTTGTGTTTTCCAAACTAAAGATTTTACTAGCACTGAGAATCACAATATTAAATGGAGTATTTGAAAAAAAGATTTATTTATTTAGGTTTTGTTTTGTGTATAGGAGTATTTGCCTTGTTTGTATGTGAATCAAGTGTGTGAAGAGCCCGTGGAAGTCAGAAGAGGGAAATTGTGTCTTCCAGAACTGGAGTTACAGACAGTTATGAGGGGCCACAGAGGTGCCATGAAACAAACCTAGGTCCTCTGGAAGAGCAGCAAGTGCTCTTCATCACTGAGTCATCACTCCAGCCCTTCGAGTGGTGTTTGAGCCTGAGGAGGTTAACAGACGGTCACCTACTAGCATGAACAGCGTCTTGAGAGATTCTTGAGGCCCCTATCCCTAGCAGTGAAAAACAAGCAAACAATTTAGGTGGGTGGAGGACTTGACCAGCCAAAGAGTGGGAAAAGAGATTGTTGTCTTAGAAGGGGGAAGCTCACTTAGATAAAGAACTACAAGCAACTAAGTAATACTGAAAGGAAGAGAAATAGTCTTCTCTAGGGAAGAGCCCACTGTCCCCTATCAGTTATCCAAAATCAAATGATCTGTCCTAGAAACATATACATACAAGTAACGTTGTATAGGCTGAGCAGGCTGTATGTATATTTAGAAGAAAAGGCAATGAATTTGAAATAGCGTAAGGGGGGATGCATGGAAGAGGTTGAAGGGAGGAAAAGGAATGGAAAAATTATGCAATTATATTAATTTCAAAAATTTAAAAATGATAACAAACAATTAACAATCTTTGTTTTTGAAAAGAGGTTTTCAGACTGTGGAGCTTCCTGCTGTGAGGGCCTGACTTTGCAAACTCCTTTTTATAAAAAGGGCTTCATGTTAAGGCATATAATGAGTAGGGCCGACCTCAGCTCCAGAAATGTGCTACCATAGTGGAATTTGAACAGATAACCTAAGAAATTACCAATTAAGGAGCAGGACCATAAAATTTAATGATGTTCAGATGTTCCTGTGAGGCATCCTGTCCTTAAAGATACCTTGTCAATAATTTATGGCTTTTTGTTAGAGTTTCACACCCAAAAACTGACCAATGGTTTCAGAAACTACCTTACCCTGTGCCCTCCTTACCCAATCCCAAGACAAAGTGTCATGAACTCCCCTGATTGCGGCTTTTTCCCCTTTAAAAGTTCTCTCCTCCTTGGGCTCACTGCCATAAATTTCTCAATGTGCTGGGGCACTGAAAAGGGGTACTCCAAACTCAGGTTTGTAAAATAAAGACCCTCATGTACTTTACATCGGAATCCGGTTCAAAGGATTTTGGGGGGTTCATTGCCACAGGCATAACACTGCAAGTTGTAGAGAGGTCTCAGGGTTGTAGGTTTCGGGGTCATCACCTGTTTTGGTGGGGTAGACTTTCTGATAATATAGATGATTTTGAACTATCTCTGCTCCCTGTAAGTAACTCCTCCCCCATACTGCTGTTAATAATCCCGATAAACTATTCATCAATTTACAAAATTGGACTTTTGTGCAATTGTTAGTTTGGTCTATTGTGAGTTCCCTTTATGGGGTGCATAGACATGTGTGGGTTACAACTTCTCAGAAAAATCTACTACACAACAAATGCTCAACAGCTAAGGGCTTCAGATGCACTATAGGCAAGGGAAGCCTGCCTTCTAAAGGGCATAATTTTGCTAAGCTGTATGTGTGTGTGCCAGTCAGTTCATGGTGCAAGCATTTTGGGGCAAAATGTCAAATGCCTTGGTTAATTTTTTTCTAAGTGTACCACCATATTGCCATTTAAAATTTGTCCTGAAAATTTAAAGCATAGTTGGGGGCATGGATATTTGCATGACTTTGATCTCAGTTTATGAGAGAGTTCGCCTAAGAAAATGGCACATATTTAATCTGCAGTTCAATTCAGCTCACTCCTAAGTTGTGCACTGAATGTCAGTGAACTGGTATTCTATGTGATATTTTATTTTGCTTGCTCGAAGTACTGGAGATGGGACTCCTACCGTAAGCATGCTTGTGCACGCTCTCTATAACAGAGCTACACCATGGTCCTTGAAATATTTTACATTAAAAATCAATTTTCTCCTGTGGTCTAGGGATTTTTCTTCTAAGTGGTGCAGCTGTGCATCCCTTAGGCTCAGAAGGAGCTTACTACTAAAGCTGATACACACAGGCAGGTCTCCGTGGATAGGAGGAGGTAACTATAACTAGCAATGATGTCTCTGCTGTGATGACTTTGTGAATTTTATGTAGAGTGAGTTGCTTAAAGACTTTCACTGACAAAGGCATTTGAGTTTTTTTTCAAGTGATTAAAATTACCTTTTTTTTCTGTTATAGTAGCCACAACTTGGTTGTGCTAAGACAGCTGGGACCAGCTGATGAGACAGCAAACAAAAGCCCAAGGTGTTAATTGAAACTTCTGTTGCTGGGACAAACCTGGCTGAAAGCAACTTGGGGGACTAAAGAATTTCCTTGGCTTCATTTATACTTCAAAGTCACAGTCTATATTGGGGGAGGTCAAGACAGGCACCCAAGCAAGAATGTAAGGGCATAGGATCCCCTGGAGCTGAAGTTGTAGGCTGTTGTGAGCTGCACCATGTAGGTGCTAGGTAATGAACTTGGGTTCTCTGTAAAAGCAGTATGCACTCTTAATGGCTACACATCTCTCTATCTCCTAAATTTGAATTTAAGTCAGCTTGGGGCTGAGGGTTCAACATTCCTTGGTTTTGCTTTTATTCATGTTATGCACATAGCAGTGTCTAGCTACCCTGCTGGTCTCCTTCCTTTAAGCCTTCTCCTTCTCCTTTCTTTCCCTTTGAGTAAGATAAAAATAAAAGATGACAGGTTAGTTTTTGTTAGCTTGACACAAGCCAGTTTCATCTGGGAAGAAGGAACCTCAGTTGAAAAAAAAAAGCCTCAATAAGATTGACCTGTATTGAAGTCTGTATTATATATTTTTTGATTAATGACTGATGTGGGAGGGCATGATTCACTATGGTGGTACCCCTCCCTGGGATGGTGGTCCTGTGTTGTATAAGAAAGCAGGTTAAACAGCCATGGCAAGCAAGCCAGTAAGCAGCATTTTTCTATGGCTTCTGCTTTAATGCCTACCACCAGGTACCTGCCTCAAGCTCCTGCCCTGACTTTGCTTTATGATAGGCTGTGACTGGGACATGTAAGTAAGCCAAATAAACTCTTTCCTTCCCAAATTGCTTTAGGTCATGGTACTTTATCACTGTAACCAAAGCCAAATGGATAGGACCCTATAAAATATTGAAGATACAATACAGACATATCTCTGACAGATGAAGTGTATGGTGTGATGAGAATAAGATTTAGATTTTGCAATCAAATGAAGAGATATTTATTAGGTAGGATTCTAGAGGAACAGAAATGATAGAATGAATCTCTACACACATACACACACACACACACACACACACACACACACACACACACACACAAACAAGTTTATAGAACAGGTTTACAGACTGGGGTCCAGCTACTTCAAGTATGGCTCTCATCTACCAATGGAAATCCAGCAGTCATTCAATCCAGGAGCCTGAATGTCTCAGTGATCTTCAGTATATGCCAGAGTCTGGAAGTAGTAGGTTATAATGCCTTGACTGTGAGAGTGAGAACAGCAAGCAAAGAACAAAAGCTTCCTTCTACCATGTCCTTTGTTTAGGACACTACCAGCTGGTGTGACCCAGAATAAAGGTGGCTTTTCCCACCTAAAAAGATCTGCGTTAAAGATGGGTCTTCCCACTTCAAATGGCTTAATTAAGAAAAACCCCTCACAGGTGAACCCAGACGTTTGCGTATTGGTTAATTCCAGATGTAGTCAAGTTGACAACCAAGAATATCCATCACAAGATATGACTCAACAGAGTTCAGAATAGGAGCTTAGTGTTTGTTTGGCAGCATTGTCTCTGATGAGTTTTTAACTGTGTACAGACTCAGTAGGTAACTTACTCAGTTATCAGCTCTACCTGGGAGGGTGTTATCCTTTCCATGGGACAAAACATTAAATAGAGAATGAGCCTTTAATATTAATCAATCAGTCTTAAAATTTAATTATATTATTTCTGGTTATTCTCATGGCTAGATTTCAAGCCACAACAACTGGGAAAGTGTTTATTATGACATCATGGTCTCCAGTAATTTACAAGATTAAAGTAGACCTCACAAAGACTTTTCACAGCAGTATTTGTAAAATCACATCAGAACATCACATCTGAGATGTAATTAAAGCAATCCATAAGTAATTAATACAAACTCCTAATTTTGAAAGCACACAGAGAGAGAAATGAAAATCTTCCTCAGTTTGACAATTCAAGGCTGAAGCAATTTCAATCCCTTTCATCAAAACAGCTTCTTCGTGTGATAAAGACTGCATTAAAAAACATGAGGTTTCATATTGATTCTCTCTATCTCCATGGGTCTTCATCATTATGCATTATGACTTCAATCTTCAGAATTCACAGAATTGTTGCCGGGAGAGCAAAATGACTGGAACATCATTTTTGACACAGGCTACAATCTGCAAGCTCAGTCTGAACTGTTTTGTGGTGAGTAGTTACTTGAAATTCATATTTAAATTGCTCTTCACCCACACGTTGGAATGAAGCAATTTAAACCCATAAAATTAGTTAAACAATGTCACCTCAATAGCATCCATCAGAGATCATTGCCTACTTAAAAAGAATCGAGTAAGCAATCAAGTCAACAACTGTTTCTATTTCATATTTTCTTACAGTTTAAATGGCTGTTAAGGTGTACCAGTCCGTGTACAAATACTTGTAGTAAGTGAAGCAAGAAAGTATATTTCTATACTTAATTACTTCTTAAAGCTTGTTATTCGCACTGTAAGAAGAAGACAGAAAGTAAAGAGCCCAAAGAACTGTCCTGCATAGTGTAGAGCCAAGAGCCCTGCATCTGGAAACTGGAGATCTGGAATCTGGGAGAACATTCTTGGTGTTCTGAGGTTTCCAGATGAAAAGGTTAGGTTATATATGTGACATTTAATACTGTCAATGCTACAGTCCTCAGCTGTTTGTGGATGTTTGTGTTGTATACATGTATGTATGCTAAGTGTGTGTGTTGTGTGCATGTGTTGTGTGTATAAGAATCCATGTGTGTTGTATATTTGTCTTGTAAGTGTATATGTGCTATGAATGCATGATGTTGTGTGCATATATCAGTGTGTGTTACAGGTGTTGTCTGAATGTATTTATGTCATGTGTATTGTGTATGACTATATGTCTTGTGGACCTTTCTGTATGTTCTTTGCACGTATATGTTTGTGTGTATATGTGTTTATTGTATGTGCACGTTGCATGTATGTGTGTATATGCTGTGTATGATTGTGTGTGTTGAGTACATTTATTTCTTCTAGTGCTTTTAACATTTTGTTCTATGCCAGCATTCATCATTGGACAGGCACTCTTCCAAGCACTTTCCATATGGTAACTAGTTATACTAGCCAGGGCTGACTTATTTTCCAGACTGATTGCTTGTTCAGAAACAACTCCAATCCATTTTACCTATTCAAAACCTAGAGTTCAATGACTCACAACATTCAGAGTTCCCCATGCAGCCCTTCACAGAGAATTGGTCACACAGCAAACACAGTCAAGAGCAGAGCAATGAACTAATGCATGCTGCTCCTCAGCTTGTCTCTCCATTTTATACTGCCTAGGATTCTTCCCACAGTTAAGATGGGTTTTCCATATCAATTGACATGGTCATGACAAGGCTAATTTAAATTTAGCTGATTCCTCATCTTGCACCCAGAGGCTTGCTGCTTAGGCATCTTATACCAACTACTACAAATGCCTTATCGCTTCATGTCCATTGTTGATAGTGACAGGAAACTTGTTAATGTTGCAAATATTACAATATATATGTATTACATGCTTTCTTGTCTAGTCACTCATTGATGAACTCTGAGATTGGTTCTACACCTCGTCTGTTGCGACTAACAAGTCTGTGAAAACAGGAGAGCAGCAATCCCTTTGATGGATTGGTTTCATTTCCTTCAGTTCACACCTACAAGTAGGATCATAAAAGTTATTGATAGGATATAAAATTCATGATATGAATTAGTTGTTTATCATCATGACTCTCAATTCGATCTGTTTTAGAATGTGTACAACATACTGCTTTACAATTTGTACAAGATCAAGTCAGTTAGAATTTCAGCATGGATGAGGAAGGGGATTCCAAGACGCACTTGTCTTGCTGAAGCGTTTTTGGCAGTTGATGGATACTGGGGAAGGGAACATTTCCTCCTGGTAATCATGTTATTGGTAGGATGTCCATGCACTTACAGATAGCACTAGCTGACTCACTGGGATACATATGAATAAGACGTGAATTAGGGGTGTGTGTTGAGGCAAACCAGGGGGAATTGGAGCGGAGGCGTGAAGGGTGGATATGAGGAAGATACATTGTATATATGCATGACATTTTCAAAGAATAAATAAAAATATTATTGAAAACCAAAAATCAATCCCCTAAACCAAATATACAAAATAAAATAATTAATGCATTTTTTAAAATGTGGATAACATATCCAACTTTATCAGATGATCAGCAGCGGCAGGCATTACAGGAAACAAAGGAGACTGTAGCTGTGGGGTGAGCAGCGGGCGCTGAATTTGAGTTACTTTTTAAGTCGTAGTTTTAGTTTCAGTCATCTCCCACCTGACTCATCTGTGTTCCAGATCAGGATACACTCGGCACTCACAATGCATGCCTGACCTTTGTGGAAATAAACATAGACACAGCAAATGAGAAAGGAAGGGGACGATTAACCAGCTCTTGTTACAACAGGAAGACAAAGATCATCACTTGGCTCAGCAGAGACCCCAGGAAGCAAGAATAGTGGGGAAACATGACAAAAAAGGAGCAGGTATGCCCTGACTGGAAGCTGTAAACATGGGGCAGCTGTGCCCAAACAGGCTGCGTCTCCTGTGCACCTGCTTCTAGCTGTAGATGGAGCTTTCTCTGGTTGGTGCTGAGAAGGAAGTACATTACCCCCAATAGAGAAACTGTCGGTTATTAGTCAAGCCTTGTCCACTCAGAGACCATTTTCTCTGAAGTAAATCTCTGATACATGGATTAATGCTAGTGAGAGCAGTCTGATGGCCTATAGTGTGACTGATCCAGGGCTCATATGGAAAGATAGGCCACTCACTCCTGAAGGACCCAGATCCAGGTACTGGCGATTGTCCTTTAGGGCAGTGAGTCTCCCATCTTACAATCACACTGGCACTCTGACTACGAACTATACTAGAAGTTTCTTTGCTTTTGAACATTTCAGTACCCACCTGAGATGACACCAGGATGTATTCACAGACCTGAACAACCCACTGACAGCATCCTTGGGCCTTTTCCTTTGTTTCCAGGCTCATAAAAGCTCTGTTGTCAGGGGTCTGTGCTTTCTCTAAGATTAAGAGCTGTGCCTTTTTTCTTCCTCTGCATGCCTTTGGCTGCGTGGCAGCCCAGCTGGTTATTATTTTTCAGAGACATCTTCTCCCTCCCTTCTTCCAGAATCAGCTCATCTAGTGCCCTCTTTGAGATCACTGTGCTCCTCATAGAGAATAACAGAATGCTCTGTGACAAATTCTGCCACAGTACTTCACTGTATTATCCCACATATGCGTAAGTGCTATGTGTATGTATGTTTTCATGTGTATGTACATACATATGTGGTGCGTTCATGTGGAGGCCTGAAGGTGACATTGGGTCTTTGCTGTTTTTACTCAGACAGGGTCTTTCACTGAATCTGGAGCTCGCCAGTAGTGGCTCATATCCTAGCTGGCTAGCTCCTGGGCTTCTCTGTGCTGCCTCCTGAGTGCTAAGATTGCCGGTAGTCATCACTACTGCACAGTTTTTACATGAGTATTAGGAACCCAGACTCTGGTCCTCATCCTTTCTAAGCAAGCACTTTATTCATGGAGCTATTTCCTCAACTCCCTGTGACCTCATCTCAGTGTGAGTTTCAGCCATTCTAGATAGTGTTTTATCAACATCATGTGCCATTCTATTTCTCCTGACCCTGGTCCTCTATCAGCACATCATCAATGCACAGCACCAATTGGAAGAGGGGAATTGGAATCAATATTTTTAGGCTTCTTTTGGAAAGTTCTTCCAACATGCCACATGGTATGAAAATGTGACCTTAGAATTGAACACTGGAAGATCAACTCAAGTGGCCAAGCGGAACAGATATGATTAAAGTATTTTGAATGTGTCCTCATGACATTTCAGAAAATGTCTCTATTCTGAGGTTATGAATTGAGGAAATTTGAAAGCAAAACTTGTGCCCTGCCTGACATTCAAATCTGGAGTGAGGGGTTCTTTTAGCAACATTTGGGTTGTTCTATGGAATAGAAACATTCACCTGTTCCTAATTAAGATTTTCATAATAAGAAACATGGCACACTGAGGTAAGAACCAGTCTTCATGCAGATACTGAATCTCAAAGAAATAACTTTGATTTAAGGGGCTTTAATTTCTGAGCTCTCAGTAATTGCCAGTGATGGAGATTTGTTCACATATTGGGCATTGGTGGTGGCAAGAGAATATTCTTGGGTAAAGATCAAAGAACATCATTCCACTGAGGGAAAGCCAACCAAAGCCTTGGCAGAGAACTAAAGGGATGGGGACATGGTGTAGTGGGTAAAGAGCTTGCTTCATAAGCAAGAGGATCTGAATCTATATCCCCAGCACCCACGTGAAAAACTGGGCAAGGAGGTGGATGCATGTAATCACAGCACTGGAGAGATAGAGAAACAAGGATCACTGGAGGTTTCTAGCCAGCCATCCTAGCCAATTGGTGAGCTCCAGGTTCCATGGCAGACCCTGTTTCAAAAGCTGTGATAGAGAAAGAAACCTGGTGATGACTTCTGATCTGTATGCGCATGCATCCATACCTCTGCATACAGAAGAACATGTATACAACATACACACACACAGATGCACAGAGAGAGAGAGAGAGAAAGAGAGCGAGAGAGACTGAGAAAGAACATATATTGTTTTAAAGTGAAAAGCATCCTTGTATTAGATATCAATTTAGAAATGAATTTGCATCTAATTATGTTTAGGACTCTATGTTAATTTTAGTTCAAAGTCCTCGAACTATTAATTCCATGTCTTATTTTCAAACATAAACACATATTTAAATAATACAGTGTTGTGGTTTGAATGTGAAATGTCTCCTACAGGCTCACGTTGGAACATATTATCCCCATCCGGTGCTGCTATTATGGGAGATTTGAACTGACTGGAAAAAGCGATTGACTAGTGGTGGAGGGTTTGAGGTGTATACTACCAGCTCACTTCCATCCTTTTCCCTGCTTCCTGATCCACTCAGCTCTGAACAGTCACAGACCACCCAGGCCTTCCCTACCATGATAGACTGTATCACCTGAAACCATGGGCCTGCATACATCTTTCCTCCCTTAAGTTACACAAGATAGACATTTTATCAGGTGAAGGGAAAGGATACAGGTCACATGGAAATAACCTCAGCTTCTGATCTGCTAGGGGGAATCCTTTCTGAATTCATAAAATTATAAATTGACAAGATTTTGGAAAGAGGTGCATCCATATAGTCTTTCTCAGAGATAAGCTCAAACTACCGTGTGTGTTCCCCAACGGTTCACCTCCAATGAGCTCTGTGGGGCTTTTGTTGTTTTGTGTTTTCCTTGAAACCTAATTACTATCATATCATTAGCTAGCAAAAGCACTTCACCCAAATTAATCCATTATTTAATTAATACTTACATAATTTTTTAACTGTTGGGGCAATTTGGTAAAGGATGACAGATGCTTGTGTGCATAATTGAGAGTGTACCAATTAAGCTCGTCAAATTTGACAAATTGCAGAAAAAGATAATAGATTCAGGGAGATACTTAATGTTTTGTTTTGTACCTCACAGCTGTGATGCGGAGTAGAAGAAAAGAATGCAGTATCTGAAAAATCATGCTAGGGTTAGTTATGACTCTTTCTTGCTGTTGTAGGTGGTGATATTGAAATGTTGCTTTACATGGGTCTAGAATATGTGGTCTAATCTGCTGTGTATGGCTTCCACATGTTGCTCTATTACTTTATTTTAAAGGTTTTGTTCATTTCTAATTATAAGTTTGTGTGTGTCTATGTGGGGAGAGATGAATGTGCATGAAGTACCCAGGGAGGACAGTAGGGGGCATTGGATCCCCAGAGCTGAAGCTACAAATGCTTGCGAGCTCCCATGGGTGCTGTAAACTGAATTTGGCTCCTATGAAAAGTGCTCTTAACTGCTTAGCCATCTTTCCAGTCCTCATTACATGTTTTTATATCATTGTCTACCAACACCCTGATTTGCTAGGACTATTTAAGACTAATTTTGGCCAGTACTGAAGTCATCTAATGAAAGGAAAATGAGGACATTATTTTTCAGCAGAGAGCAATGGGCTTTGTGAGTCTCAATGTTGTCCCTGTTTCATCAGTGTCAGGACAAGGATGGCAACTTGTGATTGGCCCTCTTGTTTGGATCTCTCTACCGTTCTTCAGGCAGGACCATGGACAACAACTATCTTTCCCAGCGAGGATCCACATGATTCTCCAAATCTTGTCCACACAGTTTCCAGGAAGTCACTATAGAAGTCAACCATATTCTGTGTTTTCTGGCATTTTAATATTATACCAGACTGACCTCTAAAAAATTATTTACGTCCCATGTCTCTGTTTCCTATCATTTTTGCCCTTATCTACACTCTAGGTATTGAAGTAATTCTAGAAGTGCTGAAGAAGTGAGAATATCTGTTACTGAATTTATGATTGAATTGGGAGGGGTGGAAACAAGCTATCAGATATTAATGAAACTTCAAATCTCATGCTATGAAGGTAATCCTAGCTTCTGAGCCTTTTTTATTTCCCCAAGTCCCAGATGAGATGTTGGAGGTAGAGTGGAGAATAACAGGGAAGAATGAAAGTTGACACTGCCCTACATCAGTATTCTCAGCTCACAAGCATGGGCACTGAGCTACAGTTCCTATTTCTTTCCCCAGCTTCTCCTCTGTGCTCCTACACCACATGGAGTATGGTCAAGGTGTGCATCCTCATGTGTTTCTTGTTCTGGTGACATACTGCCCTAGTTCCTACCCAGCCTATCCTCACCTCAAACCTTGAACTCTTCCCTCTCATCTGGCAGAGAGCCCTGACAGCAATGAGGTCCAAACGTCCTTATGAACCCATTGCTTATCACCATCACTGCCTTCCTTACTAACCTTACTGGTGCTCCCTTGTCTGTTTGGTTGTTCCCAATTCTGTGTCTGTCTTTTATACCTTAGGTTCAGGAGCTCCAGTTCTGACTTCACCTCTTCTCCTAGGTCATCACTCCACTTTGCTCTTCAATCTGTTTGCTTTTAATTTCTGCCTTGAGTAAGGGAGTCAGTTTCCCTTTACCTAGCCAGAGTTTCCCCTCATCTCACCATTCACTTTACAGAAGAAACTCATTTAAGATATTTTAGTAAGATTTGAGGGTGGTGAAATAGGCCATCAGTAGAGGTCTTTGGGGATTTTCCATAAATGACCACATTTGGTGACTTAATTTATTCTCATTTTATTAGTCAATATTGTGGTATTAGTTTTTATGTCAATTTTATGCAATCTAGAGTCATTTAGGAAGAGGAACTCTCAATTGAGAAAATATCTCCGTAATATTGGCCTATAATTGATGCAGAAAGGCCTAGTCCACCATCTATGTGGCCGCCTGTGGACTGGTGGTCCTGAGCTATGTAAGAAAGGAGACTAAGCAAGTTACAAGGTTCAAGCTGGTAATCAGTGCTCCTGCAAAGCTTCTTCTTCAGTTCCTGCCCCCAGGCTCTTGCCTTGAGTTCCTTCCCTGACTTCTATCAGTATGAACTATAAACTGAAAATTGTAAACTGCAATCACCTTTACTCCCCAAGTTGTTTTTAGTCATGGTATTTTATCACAACAATAGAAAATCTAACTAAGATACTAGAAATGTTATAATCACAGGACTTAAAATACTTCTATCTAAAATATTAATGTTCCAATATATTTGCTTCATTGGGTTAAAAAGAAAAAGGAACAGATACATTTCTATGGGTCTTAGACATTCCACAGCTCAGGAGAAATCGGCATAAATATCACTATTCCAAGTGCTACACTCTTAACCCTTCCAAAACTAGAGGGCCAGTACAATCAATACCTACATTATTAGACACTGAAAGTTGACCTCTTCACACAGCTTCAGATATTGATCCAAATGCCAAGAATAATGAGCACAATCCATTAAGGGTCACAGAACATTCAATTAGATTATAAATGAACTCAGTATGCTGCCTGCTTGTGTAGTAGAACTTAATAAATATTTATTAAGATAATTAGGTAATGCTATTTGGAATGTTTTATTCATTTTAAAGTGTTTCTGATTTATTAAAATATTTTCACAGTGCTACCCTTGTTTCTGTAGTTTTCAGTTCTGAATTCTCTTCTTTCTGCATCGCTTGCTCCAGCCTCTGCTGGTGGAAACCTAATAATTTTCATGTGAAAAATGGTAGATTCAGCAAAGAATTCATGAAGAGAAAAAAATAATTTTAACTTCTGGATGGGGTGTTGAGGTGATTCTCAACTTCATTATCTTTCATATGTTTTCATGGTTTCCATAATAAGCGGAATAACTTCATGACTGCTTTAAAATGCTTTAAAAACTCAAATGGTCTTACTGTTAGGTTGCTAAATTAATAGTATAATGCTAGTTCTTGTTCTGGAGACATTATTAGCAAGCTATAACTGTTACAGGTGATATTTAGGTACATAACAAAATTGTTATACTTAGTAAAGCTGTATTGCTAATGTCAAGGGTTTCCTAAAATCAGATAGAGAGATATTACATTTTAGTCTCTAGTAAGAGTGTGACAAGATTCCAGAACAACTCTGGACTCCTTTTCTAACTAGCAGTGGTTACCCAGATGAAAGCACCCCAGCCCATTAACTATAGTCATTCTGTTTAATTAGACAAGGATGGTTTCTTTCTGGTGGGCTTTACAGGTGAGCATTTCTTCCCCACTATGATCAGGATGTGGTCTACCAAACTCACACTTTGAAGAGAGCACTTTTGATTCTCTCATTTCTGGCTGAATTCTAAAAGCCAGACATTGTGTGGAAATTGATGTGGGGACCAGCCCACACCAAGCAGGATCATTTAGTATGCTGCAGGTATACACAGCTTCCCTTTGAAGTCTGTTCAAGGGAAAGTCGCATGCTTTGCAACCACATCGAGCTCATTCTTCTGGACTGCACTCAGAGTTTATCAATTTGTGGAGGTCATATCCTGAGCAAAACTACAAAGAATTTCAATCTGCAAGCACACATGCCCTTTGCTAAAGTAAGTGCTCTAGGTGGGGATGAGCAGACACAAAGGAAAGGAGAAGCAAGGACAATATTGACTTAACCACTCTAAATGCATACTTCACTTTTATTCACTCATTTATAGACCAAAGTGTTTGGTTATCATCATACTTGTCATTCTCTCACTTGAAATGTGTTCTGTGCCTGATAATTCTGGGATGATGGTGGTAATGGTGATGATGGTGGTGATGACAGTAATGGTGATTAATGATGATGGTAGTGATTGGTGGTGATAGTGGCAATGATGATGGTGGTAGTGGTGATTAATAGTGATGGTGATGATGATGGTGATTGATAATTCTGATGCTGGTAGTTATGTTGAAAATGGTGAAAAGATGATTGTGTTTTCTATAAGGCAGATGATTATAATGATGATTGGTGGTAATGATAATGAAATGTTGATGGTAGTTGCTGCTGCTGCTGATGATGATGAAGAAGATGACAATGCTGATAAGATGTTTGTTTTCTGAATATGTATTCTCACAATTCTTAGAGCACTTTTATAATTCATGTTTAAGACTGTATAATCATAGGGTCCAAATTGTTAGTACCACCATTTATTCATTGACATTTACTGCTAGCAGCAGTTGCAAATGTCCAAGACTTTGTGAAATATTTATAACCACTTTTGTGACTCTTGAGTGCATATTCCAAGAATGCTTATGAGAACATCTAAGTTCTTAGATTAATCCTTAATTTTTTTCTCCATCATTGTTTCTTCTGTTACCACTGCCAATACTACAAAAAAGCCCCCATGGAGGGCTGAGGGTCAGAGCAGCACATTCCTGCCCTCTTGACTCCAGCTTATGTCTAAGAAGGAGTCTGACTCCAACAGCAGTTGGCATAACACTTTGATACATAAATAATCAATCCAAAGTTTCCTATTGGAAACACATCTCTCTTTCCTGTTCCATTTTGACTAGAACTTAGAAAGCAGCTAATAGACTATGAGGACTGGATTTTCAGGTCAGAACTGGAGTACATCATCTGTTCTATTCCATGTGGTATTCAAATTCCTTTGATTAAATTTCTGTCTTTCTTTCAGAGCTATCTCTTTCCCATGAAGCCTTCATCACCAAAGGCTTTGGTAAGGTCAGGGGGTCACTGTCTTAACTTTTACTACACAGTATAATATTCATATTGGAGAGTTATCAGTTTATCGGTCATTAATTACTCACTCCATGAGTAGATATGATTCCTCACTTCATTTTTATTGAAAGAAAACAAAATAAAACAAAGCAAAAAAGACAAGGTGTTACCATGTAACCCATTCTTACCCCTTGAAACTCAAGATCCTCCTTACTCCGCCTCCTGAGTACTAAGGTTTGAGACATGCACAGGCATGGTTGGTTTACTTCTCTGGCTTGTGATTTCATCAGTAAAGCGAATCTCTCTCTCTCTCTCTCTCTCTCTCTCTCTTTCTCTCTCTCTCTCTCTCTCACACACACACACACACACACACACACACACACACACACACATACAAAATGCTGCCAGGTTCTAAAGGCCGCACTCAAAGCACTTCTGTGTCACCATGAGTAGATAACACAGGAAGGCCTTTTCCCGGGGTGACTCAGTGAGCCCTGATTGTTCTGGAGAAGCAAGGAAGATAATTGGTTCTGGGTCCAAACAAACAAACAAACAAAAAGGATAGATTTTCTTATATCTCTCCCTGCCCCAGGAATCTCCTACCTCAGAGACAAATGAAGTGAGGTAGGCAATAGCTAGAAATTAGGTTGAAAAACATGAACTGTATCTGCCCATAAAGCAACCAAAGGTGTGTGATACATATCAATCTCAAATCTGTGAAATCACTGGCCACTATCTTTACTGAGCTTAACACTTTTCTATAGAACTTTGTGATTTGTGTCTGAAGCATCATAAATCTTAGGGAATGACAGTATTCGAGTGGGAAAGATCACTGTGGCAGTAGAGAGTATCACTAAGAGATGCTGCCTCAAAAAATAAGACAGAGAGCAACGGAGGCAGACATTTGACACAGAAGTTTACCCCCACTCACACACTGAGCACACAACAATATAGCACACATACATACACATACCTGTGCACACACATCCACTACATCCACACATACACCTATGCATACACAGATCACACACACATGTATACACAGACCACACACACACACACACACACACACACACACGCACAAGCACAAATCACAGTATTATCATTTCTTCGTCTCCTCCACAGTTTGGTGACTTGAGTTCAGGAAACAGGTTTGGTTTTGATTCTTTCGTGATGTACACTCACATTTCTATACATAATAACCTCACAAATAACTTTGTATTTGTGGGGGAAATGGGGCAGATGCTAAATTTCCCTTAGAAAATTTATCTGCCTGTGTACCTGTGACTCGGCCATAGTTTCTCACACTCCCTTCATTTTCTTGGCCTTTGATACCTGCTAAGGACTCTGCTAGAGCTAGTCTCTCAAGAGTTAGCTGAGTCCTCATGGCTTCAAGAGCTGGAAAGGCTGCCCTACCATTTCCCCTTTCTGATACGATGTTGTCCTCCCCTGCCTCGTGCTATGATGTGTTCCTTACTTTCTTATTTCATCTTCCTGACTTCTGTCCTATTAACCTTATTCAATTCAACCAGGTGGTTGTTTCTGTATTAAGGCTCATCACATTTCTTCCTTTTAGTCTAGAGACAGAGACTAATAAACGTGGCCTTTAGTCTCAGAAGCTGATGGCAATCCCAAGCCTCATTTTCTGAGGGCTTTGTCCTGCCACTTTCTGTTAAATAGAATTCATGGAAATGCAGGGGAGTCTCTCAGATGGGGCTGTGCAGTTGAAGGCTCAGGGGCTGAAGGAGAGAACAATCAGTGGATGGGTCAGACAAGCTCAAGATTTCAATCTGAGGGAGTTTTTCTATGTTAGAATTAGTTCTGTGAAAGAAGGCTGTGCCAGGCTACTAGACATTAGTAATAAAAGTCAGAGACTAAGGAAGCAGGAGATTGGTGGGGAATTCTTATTAGAGGCAACTGATAGAAGGCATCTTTCCATACTCAAATATGCCAATGAAAGATTGTATCTTAAACAACCACTGAAGGATGCTATCAAAATACAGACTGAGTAAACCCTTGCAGAGAAACAAATTGTAAGTAGTCAATATGACAGCATGATGTTAGTGCCTGCCTAGTGCAATAGCCATGCTAGCTGTCAACAGCTGTTTATTCATGCATGCTTGGATATACGGTCTTGATCTTACTGGAAATTATTGTGTAGGGGAGCAGTTGTGTGTTATTGATAATTGAACATTATTAGATATAATCTCACACTTGTGTATGCATGCAAAAATATGTGCATAGTATATGCACCTATGTATTTGGGCACACATCCCCATGTACATATGGATAGAGGCCAGAAAAGGACAGCATGTGGTCTTCTCTATCACGCTTCACTTTATATCTTTGAGGTAGGGTCTCTCACTGAACCTAGAACCTGCTGTTTTTCCATTATATTAAGTGGCTAGCAAGCTCCAGGGACCCACCTATTTCAGATCCCTCAGTGATAGGCTAGTTATAGGTACACAGGGCCACCCTCAGCTTTTATGCAAGTGATGGGGGAATCTAACCTCAAGTCCTATGCTTGCATTAGTATGTAAGGTTTCTTACATACTGAACCATCTCTCTAGCCCTAACCTTTTCTTTTTTCCTGTCATTTTTTCTTGAGGATAACATGAGATCATGCATCTCACCTTATTTGGTTGTTAAATGAAGCGTTGGATCGCATTACTTTCAGGAAAAGTTGCTAAGATGAGCATAATAGGAACAGATAAATATCTACTCATTCTGAAGGTCAAGCTGGGCAAAAGGCTAAGGGCTCTAGGAGGGTTCACTGTGACAATGCTTAACTGCTGTTTTCATCACATGAGAGCAGACTGGAGAATTGATAAACGTTCCTTGGAAAATGCATGGGTATTTCCCCTTCTGTTTTTGTAAGGGAGTAGCAACTATTATCTGCATGTCAGGGCATGTGAGTCAGAAGAGCCCTCAGGAAGTTACTCAGATACCTGTCTGGAAGGGAGATGAGTTCTCCACAGACACAATGTGTGGCAAGATGGGAGTATTTGGTGGGAAGGATCTGGAATAGTCCTTTGGCAATAAAACCCATGTTCTCTCAAGAAGAGATGCTGCATGGGAGAATGAGAGAGAACAAATAAGGCCAAGTCAAAATCAGGTGTTTGCTTCCTCTATTTGGAAAGAATATACATTTTCCATTGGACCAACCACAGAAGATATTAAATGAGGTCAGTATTAGAACATTCTGGTCTCAGCAATAAGGGATATTGCCTGGAAAGCTACAGCTAAAAGATAAAAGAAATCACAGAGGTTAGCAGCATCCACTGAACTTAAAAAAAAATCTATACAGAAGACAGTGTGTGTGTGTGTGTGTGTGTGTGTGCGCGCGCGCGAGCGCACTCCTGCGCATGTGCCCGTGCCATAGCATGTGTATGACGCATGGCATCAGAAAATCCATAGGAATTGTCTCTTTCTTTCCATCATGTGGATTCCAGGGATTGAACTCAAGATATCAGGGTTGGCAGCAAGTGCCTCCAACCACTAAAACCTCCAACCACTAAAACATCTCACTGTTCAATTTTATGGTTTTAAAATATGTCAAGTTTTCAGCAATTCACATTAAATTCTTAAGCAGAAAGTGAAGTTTGTTAGTCTAGAAGATTATCAACAGAAAAATAATTTCTTCTTAGTTCTTCTTAACATCCTCCATCTCTTGGAACAGGTCCTGAGGCTATAGCTCACGCTGGCCTCAAACTCCTGAACCTCTTGCCTCAGCCTCTTGAGTGCTGAGATTCAAAGCTTGTACCACCATGGCTAGTTTAACCTTGATTTCTACCACTTCTACAGTTTTGAACCTAAATTATTATTGTATTTTATTTATTTGTATATTGATGAGTGGTTCTGTTTTGTAGTTGGTAGTTAGAACTGGCTGTAAATTTTGCAACATGGGCAGAGTGGGGAGAAAGACACACAGACAGAGTACAGAGAAAAGAACAGAACCTTTCACACACTCTTCAGATGGTGACTACAGAGTTAGGCTGTCCTTGACGAACGCTAACCTTGTAACACACAAAACGCATCATTTTAAACCAGCCACTACTATTTTAAACCATCATTTAAAACCAGTAATATAATTGAAATTTGACTTTTACTATTTCCTATTAAGTTTTTAATAGTTCTATATAAGATGTCTATTTGGAGTTAAACTTATCCAGTTTCAAGCACAGAGAATACTTATTTCCAAAGATCTGCTGCTGAAAAACACAGCAGTGACACAAATCTCTACAGTAATCTCTACAAAGATGCATCCAATTATTAACCTGCACTTGGATTTCCGTGGCCCTGCCACCCTGTCTTTCATCATCTGCTCACTCTTCTCTGCCTGTCTGAGCAGATGCCGGAGCAATTCATTTTCCTGATCCTGGATCAAGAGGGTACAGCTGCTGTCATTGAGCTGATGGAGATCTGCTTTGCAAAGGAAGGGATAGTATGCTATGCAGAGTTTTTATTTCCAATTTTATTGTTACTGAATACTGACCAACCTTTGTGTGTGTGTGCGTGTGTGTCTATGTATGTGTGTGTGGTTTGTATGTATGATATGCATTTGAATGAAGGTGTGCACATGCCACATTTTGCATGTACATGGAGTACAGAGGATTTTAGGAGTCGAGTCTGTTCTTGCCCTTTGCCTTTGTTTTGAGGCAGGGCCTCTCTTGTTTCAGATTCTCTGTTTATTCCAAGCTAGATGATCCATGAGCTTCTGGGTTTTACTTTTGCTTCCTCTTCTTATCTCTCAATAAGAATGTTGTGATTACAGCTGTGTGCTTCAACTGACTTTTTACATGAGTTCTAGGGATCCAAATTCAGGTAATAAGTTTGTGGGTCAAGTACTTTTTTAACCACGGAACTATCTGTCTAGCATCTTTCATATTATTTGTTAGTGGTTTCCATTTCCAAAAATGTCAGAACTGGATATTCAGACAAAACCTATTTGGAAACATCAAAAATCTGATAAGAAAGCAAGAAACTTCCTGGCCGTATGAAAAAGGCTAATGAAGAGGAGAGAGAAGCAGGGATCTTGAGGACCACAGGCAGATTGGTACTAAGGTTTTATGTGGGTATTATGACTTAAGGCTGATGATGTTCTTTAGGAATGGAGACCAGCAGAGGATGCTTCATACTACCTAAGAGTCCAAATGGCAGCCTTCTTGTAGTGGAGGTGAATTAGATGCCCATGTCCGCTCTTCCTCCCACAATGGTGAAGCGACTGCTTTGGGTCTTACTTCAGGTTCCCATAAGCAAAGCTTAGATTTTGTATTTGTCACTGTAGTAAGAAGAACAAGTAGCAGAACAAAAAGCAAAAAGCTACACACCTTTCTCATATTTACTATTGGTCTATTCATCCATCTATCCATCTTTCTACTCAATTACCTGCCAATAGTTTATCAATCTGTCAGTCATCTATCATCTATTATTTGTCTTTATCAATCATCCATCCTCCAACATATATCTATTATCTATCCATTATTTATCATTCACAATAATCTATTATATATATAATTTTTTGTCATCTATTACTCATTGTCCCTCTATATCTGTCTTACCGTTAGAGATTGAACAAGAGGTTTATAATTATTGAGGCATCTTATGAATTACTATTTGCCAAGTTGAGACCTAGTAAAGCTGTTAGTTTAATTCAGTCCAAGTCTGATGGCCTGGGAATCAGAAACTGAGAGTATCTGTCTCAATATGAAGGCATGGAAGCAGGGAATGATGTCACAGCTCAGAAAGTAAAGCAGAATAAAGGGGAAGAATACCACTGAAAGAGAGAAAAATGAATACACTTTCTTCATGCATACTTTGCTCTACTCAGACCCTCAAGGTATTAGATGATGCCTAGTTGTCTAGGGGATAATGGGCTAAACCCATTGATTTTTGTGCAAACTTTATCCAGTAACAACCTCTATTGACTTATCCTAAATCACTGTTTATCTGGGAGCCCTGTGACTCCATCAAACTGACACAGACAGGTTAATGACCATAGAGACAAGTTTGAGAAAAAGTAGATTATTGACAGGTAGAGTAGCTGCTCTGTTGCGGAGCTTTAAATTTCATTCAGAGCTAATACATTCCCCTGTTTGCTGATGGTGGGCTGCAACAGGACTTGTCCTTAGTGATATAGCTCATCATCCCTGCTTGCCTCTCCCATCCATACCAGGTGCTATTTCAGGGATATGATGTCTTGGCCTCTTTGTGTCTTAAGACCATTGCTTCCTCGGAGCTTCCTGGGGCATCATACAAGGCACCGGTGCTGCTACATACTAGCTTTGTCTTTCTCATCATTCACTAAGTGGAACAAACATCAATGTGTGTGATGCAGAGCCGGCAAGTGCCACCATTACAGGATTTGTAGTCGGCAAGCATCTGAGAAGCAGGCAGGTGGTGAGGAAGCATAGCCAGACAGAAAGATAGATAACAAACAAAAATGAAGAGCAGCAATGACCGAAACAAGAACCAGTTCTCAGTCATCCCTCTAAGCAAGCAGTACGCCTATAAATCCAATACTTGGAAGGTGAGGGCATGAGGATCACTAATGCCAGGCTAATCTGGGCTACATACATATATTTGTTTAAATTAATAAGTTTGCTTTTACTATTCTTTTATTTTTCACTAGAATTACACAAATATTGTTCTCCTAACATTACTTTATGAGTTGCCAAAATGTTAATTAACAGTTTTTCTCTGTTATCATTATTATAACACACTTGCCTCTTGGCTCTATATTTACAGATATTAATGAAACCAGAATTGCTGTTAGTTTCTAAACCCAAACATGAATAAATAGTCATGCACACATTGTCTGTGGTGCTTGAAAAAAAAAACCCACAACCCCCAGGAATGCGAAAGAGCCAGCTCTAAGTCATGGCTCTCTTAAGAGATGGAGATGTCGTCACCATGTCTGCTTTTCTGAGGAGTGTTGGTCTGGGAACTGTGGAGAATGAGACTAAAAAAATTATGTTGTGAGCCAGTCCCCTCTGCAAGCTCAATATGAGTTGCAGACATGATTCAGTATCTTCTGGACAATTGGAGTATGAAACTTGGGTTGTTGTGAAAATCAGAAAATGGTGAAAAACTCTGCTGACATTTGTAAATTGTTGCCCACTGGCTCATGTGTTTGACATTTGGTCCCCAGGTGGTAGTGCTAAAGGGAAAGTTTTGGAACAATTACGAGGTGGATTCTTACAGGGGAAAGAGAGTCCCTAGGACCTTTAAGTTTTATACCTGAGTCCAACTCTGTCTCCTCTCTGATTCCTAACTATGGATGGATGTGACCAGACATCTCCTGCTCTTGCAGTCATGCTTTGGCCACCATGACAAGTCATGTTACCTGGAAGTATACAGGCCAAAATAAATCCTTCCTGGTGAGAGAGTATCATTAAAAATTGTCTAGACAAGGTTCACATGTAAATATTTGTAAATTGAGATTCTGCTTTGATTTTTCAGCCACCCAGACCTGAATATTCACACAAAACTATATTAGTTACAACATTATTTGGCCTATTAGCTCAGGCATTTTATTAACTAACTCTTACATCTTAAATTAACCCATTTGTATTATTTTATATTTTACTACAAGGCTCGTGGTTTGTTACCTCTTGCTTCTTGGGCGGTTACATGGCATCTTTCTAACTCTGCCTTTTTCCCTCTCTCTCTCTCTGCTTGGATTTCCCACCTTGCTATATTCTGTCCTGCCATAGGCCAAAGCAGATTCTTTATTAACCAATGATAATGAAACATATTCACAGCATACAGAGGGGAATCCCACATCATCTATATCTACTTCTTGACTATATTAATATGTGGAGACTTACAGTCAGGTCAGGGGAGACCAGAAAGTGGGTAGCATTACTTCCTAATTTGGTGTATATAATATTAGAGCTGGGTAGCAGGCATGCATACATTTATTTTCTCTCTTTTCGTGGTTGTACACATAACCAGCTACTTCAGTTAATTTTCCCAAAATGATGGATTGTAATCTGGAATTGTAAACCAAATAAACCCTTTCTCCCTTCAAGTTGTTTATTAGTTACCCACCCCAAGGCATCTTGTAGAAAGAAGGGTTTATTTGGACTTACAGTTCAAAATAGATAAAAGCCCATCATAGTGGGAAGGGATGGCAGCAGGCGGATATGCAGTGAGAACAGGAAGCTGAGAGCTCACATCCTCAATCATAAGCATGAATCAGAGTGAGAAAACAGGCAGCAGTAGGAGGCTTTTAATCTCACAACCCGATCCTACTGATATGTTCCACACCAAAACCTCCGCAAGCAGCACAACTCTCTGGGGACCAAGTCTTGAAATGCCCAGTCCTGTAGGGGACATTTCCGATTCAAAGCAGGACAAGTTGATTTTGTGAAGGTATTTTATCACAGCAACTGGGCAGAAAATTAGGACACTCCCTGATGTGGCTTGCAGGTATTTTGTTATAGCAATGAGAAAAGAAAGTAACAGAGACAGGTCTTGTCTGTTTGTGGAGGAGTCTGAAAGCAAGGTGCCACCATTGAGACACATGCCAACAAAGAGGCTCAAGTTCAGAAATACAGTAGGCTCCTTGGGTTTCAGCCATGAGAGTCAAAATTCACCAATGAAAGCGGAATCTAAGTTAAGATAAAGGGTAAACAACTCTCTAAGAATAAAAGGGATGGGAGAGGTCATGTTTGTAAAGTATAAAGTAGTTAGCTTTTTACTTTCAAATCCTTTTCCTTCTGCATTTGTAAAATATTATTTTTATGCTTTCAGTTTTATTTGTGTACATTCAGTGTCTGTGGTAATGTGTTACATAAGAGCATTGTCATATTAGCATACCTCAAATGCATTCTGGATATGCTTCTCTTCCCTGTCTCTTAGCCCTCCCCCTCCTCATGAGTCCTCTTTGCTGCCCTAGACAGATTGATTCTGCTTTCATGTCATAAATACATGTATGATTTTATGTATTAATAGGAAATTTAGGAAGCATAAATGAAAGAAAATATACAGTTTCTGTCTTTCTGGAACTTAATTCATTTAGTATGGTTATCTCCAGTAGCCTCCATTTTCCTGAAAGTTTAACTGGGTTCTTTTTTGTGAATGAAGAAGTTTGCATCATGCATACAAGCATGCTTTACTCATTCAACTTTCTGTGGACAAACACCAGGGCTGGTCCTGTTCTTGGCTTTAAGAATAGCTCTGAGGCACATGTTAATGTGCAAAATGTCTCTGTGACAGATCAACTTAGATAGAGCCCATTCAGAAAATAGTCATCAATAGCCAGGAGTTGTATCGATGGCACATATTGTTGGCAGAGGCTGCTTGTTCATTCCTTGCCACCCAGACCCAAAATAATCATACAAAAATGTATTAATTAAAACACTGCTTGTCCAATCACTTAGGCGTATTGCTAGCTAGCTCTTATATCTTAAATTAACCCATTTCTATTATTTTATATTTTACCACGAAGCTTGTGGTTAACCAGTACCAGCATGCAGGTATATTTTCTCCTCTGGTGGCTACATAGCGTTTCCCTGACTCTGCCTATTCTCTCTCTATATCTCTTTCAACCTGACTATATTAGGCTGAAGCATCTTCTTTATTAATCAATGATAATAAAACATATTCACAGCATACAGAGGGGATTCCACATCAGCATATGATGGACTGATTTTTAGGACTTTCATTGTTGTTTTGTTTGCTTGCTTGTTTTCTTTCTTTTTTCTTTTCTACATTTTTACACAGGATGAGCACAAAATTGAATGTTATATGGAAAGTGAACCTTTCAGTTGTGTTTAATTTACCATTGAATTCAAGATTGTCTTATCTTTACTGCAAACCCTAACTTCTCCTTTAACTTCATATGGCTGACCTCACACGGGGAAATAGTGTGCCCTGAAGTCCTTCTAGTTTACCTACTCTCTACCTACAGCTATCTTTGGCTAGCTGTGTGACTTAAGTCTCTTAACCTCTTCATGTCTTTATTTTTCATCAACAAATAATGAAATACATTTTTCATCAAAAGACTTTCTTATGTGGCTGTTATGAGCACTAGAAGTTAAAGAGAAAGCCCTTGAACAATGTCTAACATGTCATAAGAGTGACAGAAGTTGGTGAGATTCTTACTTCAACCAAAAAAGCATCAAGTTACTGGAGAAATGGCTCAGAGTTGAAAGTACTGGTTGTCTTTCAGACACACTTATACACCCATAAATGAAAAAAAAAAAAACCTTTAGGACACAGAAGAAGAAATAAACAAGCAAGAGTTGAATTCTCATCCCATCTGTGTCTCTTGACACCAGGTCTCCACAGTGAGTTCTAGCTCTAAGAACCTTTGCTTCTCAAGGATCTTGCTTTTATGATGCCATTCCAACTACCTTTTTCTTGGCTTATTGGCAGATGATTCATCTAATCTAGACCTTCCATTCCCTGGAAAGAATCTTTTCTTTATTTCCAAGGCTAGGTATAGGCTTGGTCTTTGGGTTCACATCCTGGTTTGGCTCGACATAGCTAAATGTGAGCTTCTTAATATTCTTCCTCAACCTAAAAGATGGCTGAATAGCTATTATCACTTTATTATAAGTGCATAGAGCCTGGAAAGGCAGAAAGGGATGATGCTAAGAAGCACAGTAAGGGTCATGATGAGAAAGGAATCAGGGTGCTCAGTATGGTTTGGGAGTGGGTGTTAAAGGGACAAAAATCTATCACCTCAGCATCAATGAACCAATGCATTTCTAGCTCCTTCATTGGCTCTATTTCTGCTCATTTCTCTTTATTTCTTCATCATCTATTTATTTGGTTAGTTTTAGGATTAGGGTCTTATTCTGTAGCCCTGGATGGCCTTGAAGTCATAGATATCTGCCTTCTTCTGCCTCCCAAGTACTGGGATTAAAGACATTTGCCACCATACCAGACTATTTTCATGTGTGTGTGTGTGTTTCTGTGTGGGTATGTGCACATGTGAACTCAATGCTCACAGAATACAGAGGATATTCATAGCTGGATTTAGACATGGCTTTGAGTCACACAACTTGGGTGCTAGGAACCAAACTCAGGTTCTCTGGAAGAGTAGTATGCACACTTAACTGCTGAGCCATCTCTCTAGACCCTGCCATTTCTTTCTTATTGTCTTGGATGTTTCTGTCTTTGACTGCTCCAAGTTCTGAATTCTCTGTTGACTTTGATTATAGGGTATTTTCTAGAAATTATATGGTAGGCATGGATACTAATCAGAGGTTCCCACTACTTCTGGGAACATGTGTGTTGCTTCCTTTTTCTTTTAAACATGCGTCTTTGAGCCCTCTTTAATTGTCTCAATTGTTCTAACCCCGTCTGCCTTCTCTGTATACAATGTCTCATGGACCAGTGCAGAGCAGCTGTCTCATTTATGTAATTCAGCAGTCATTCAGAAAGACTGAATTATGAACACAATTGTTCCTAGGTATAAATAGCAGCAGACTGGATAATCTCATCTGCAGCTCCATTCAGAACCCTCACAAACGTTTTTGTTTCACGAACAGTTCAGATCGTGCCCCTCTGTCCCACTGTGGAAATGTATGTGACATACATTTAGCCAACCATTCTACTGAAATTGCCTACTTCTAACCCTTTGTGACATCTCCTTTATATCATGTATACCTTCAATCAGCGGACTTTGTACAAGTAGAATGGAAAAAAATCTGGGTGCTGAAATCAGTGAAACCTAGGGACTATGAGGTCTGAAGGATATATGACAGTCTTAGTTACTTCCCCATCACTGTGAGGACTTAACTGGCAAAAGCCGCTTAAGGAAGAGGAAGGAAGGGTTTATCCCAGTGCACAGTTTGAGAGCACAGTCCGTCATGAAGGGGGAGCATGACAGCAGGAGCATGAGGCAGGTACTCACATTGCATCCACAGTCAGGAAGCAAAGAGAAGTGAACTCTGGTTCTCTAGTGCAGGACCTTAGCACAAGGAACGATACTGCCTGTATTTATGGTGGATCTTCCTCCCTCCGTTAAACAAATCAAGAAACGCTCACAGTCTGAGTGATTGTCCACAACACCCCACCTCCTAACAGTACCTCACCAGGGATTTAACCTTGAACATGTTGACCATTGGTAAAAATTAGGATCCAAACCACATAACACTGTAAGCTATAGGGATCACATTCAAGTTTTACCTTAGACTGCTCGACCCTGTAACAGCAAGAAAGTTTTTTTCCCTTATATCATTATCTAAATTAATGCAGTATAAGTTGAGTTAAGCACATAAGGGGGATAAAAGCACATCATTTAGCTTGTAGAATATCTAAGAATCATTCAAAATGTTCATCCTTCAGTTGCTGACAGCTACCAACTTGTTAGTAATAAATAACATTGTATAGTGGCAATAACATTAGTTGGCATGTTTGGCCTCATTCAAACCTCACAAAGTCATAGAGATACCTTTACATCTGTGCTTGTTGTTGAAGAATTGGAATGCCCATCAACTAAAGGATGGCTAGTGCAGATGTGGATATTTATTAAGCTATAAATAAAAACAAAATTGTGAATTTGTAAGGAAAAAGAATGGATCTGAAAGTATAAGATTAAGTGATGTGAAAGCAAAAATTACACTGTTTTTTTCATACACAAATGCTAATTTTTAGTGTTAGTGTATATGAGAGTGGATACAGTAGAAAAGACAAAGAGAAACACCTTAAACCAATTTATTTGAAAATTCATAAAACATGGTCCAATGAACTTACTGACCGTCTCAACTCAGCCTCCTTCTGTGTGCAATCAGAAGTGATTTGACATGACAGATTACAGGTGAGTTGAATTAAGTGTATGTGAAGTCCCATGAGGAATCTTGAATTAAATAAAAGCATTTCCTGTGTAAATATGTGGACAACCACTTGAGGGAAGGGCAATAGAGGAGGGAGGATGGAAAGAGGAAGGAGAGAAGGAGGTGAAGGTGGAGGAAGACAGATGAGGGACCCTTCCTAATGGTAGTACAGGTTCTAATTAAGTAGACAGAAATATAACAAAGTGAACCAGAGAAAAAAAGACATTCTAGCAGGGGAAAGGAGGAAGTAAGTTACAGAAATGAGAAATTTGTACTCTGAAATCATAGGATGACCCCTGACCAGAGAAAGCCCGATCCTCATTTTGAAAGGAACAATGAACCCAAAACACAGCACCCAAATTGCAGGTGTGGGATCCCATGGAGACCAGGACAGGGTTGAATGGCCTCAGTCTGTGACAGAAGCATAGAACAACCAAGAAAATAATGTCATCTTTCTTCAGGTGCACAATGTGAAATAGAAGACCCTCTCCGCCACTGCTGACCTTTCAGTCACGGCTTACAGAAGCATCTCAGTGGTGTTGCTGCTGTTTGGTAAGTTAAAGCATATGGGCGCCAAGACTATTCCCTAAGAACTAAGAGTGTCTTGGATGCTGCCTGTTCTGTCTTTGTTGTAGCCTCATTCTCACATGGGAACATGAGGAAGATTTTGATGTCTATTGCTGGAAGAGACTTTTCATCCTTGATTCATGTTGTGATTAAAGCTAGCTGTGGAAAGCATACAGAGTTGAATATACGTCACCCACTCTATATCTCTTATACAGTAGAGAGCACAGCAAAGAGCCCTTCGCACAGTTAGGACGACCACTTCTGAGTAAAATCATTGAAACATCAATCTGAGTATTCTTTTGAGTAGAGCCTCGTTTAAGAGGGAGGAGACCACAACTCAAATCCCACCCCAAAGAAAACTAAAACTAGGACCATGGTGCAAGAGGAGATTCTTTGAACTTAAAATGGAAACAACCAACTTCATCCATTAGCCATGTTTAATTCAAGGACACTGTGAACCCTTTTCTTTGTTTTGGTTCCTTGACAACCCAAAGTGGCTAGTTCTACTTTTTAAGCATTCTAAACTCATGCTGTATCCAATGAGAAAAACAGAACATTTATATTTTCTCAATTATTGAGGAGAAAACAATTTAATTCTAATAAATATTTTTCCCTTGGAGTACTGAGTCTTTTATCTTTAACTCCTAATTCATAATAAGCCAGAGAATGATAATTAGCTCATTTCCTTCTTCTATAAATATTTTCCTTTTTAAAAATACACTGTTTGGGCTGGGCTTCTTGGCTCACATCTGCAGTCTAAGTCTTTGAGAGGAAAAGGCAGGAGGATCACTTCGAGTTCCAGGCTAGCCTGGGCTATAAAGTGAGGCATTGTTTCAGAAAAGGAAGGGGCATAATATAGTAGCATTTTCATTCCAGTTTGAAACTATACACATGTGCACAAGCATGTTCTGGCACACATATGCATTAAGCACACATTTGGCACAAAGTAGCATTTCTTTTAGTTCTCCAATGGGCCAACTAGTCTGCTAGGTGTGCTTTCATAGGGCAGTTTGCTCATGTCTTCTGTTAAATAATTAATAGTCAAGAGTTCATTCATTCATTTATTCAAAGTTTGGTGAAGACAAAGAAACAGAAATGGAAAGTTCCATTTTTTTCCTAATATCTGAACAACTACTTGAAGAAGCTTTGCTTTTATAATCATCAACAATCCAAATAGCTAAATGATACTGACCTCACTTGTAACAGATAATGTGACATCTCACATTATGGGTTACATAGGCAGGTCACCTTGGGAAAGTTCATATCAGGCAGCTTTTCCCTGGAGGGAACAAGTCCTCTGGGTTTTAGTATTTGAATACCATGAAATTCTGCCAGAACTAAGTTATCAGGGGACACATGCACATTCACTAAACTCATAAGAGAGCAGTGTATGCAGTTCTTGAAGTTACTGCCAGAAAGGTAATTTTTGTGCACTTGTTTATTTCTCTCCCAGTCGTGCTGAGTTATAAAATATACTCTTAAAGGGTATCAAATAGCCTACAATTCTTTGGTGATGTTGAATATTCTTAATGGAGTATTTTATCATGCATAGCCAGGTTGGGACGGTAAGAATGAAGTTGGCTGTCTGTTATCAAAGGTACTCAGTATGCTGAACTACAATGACAGACACTCAGTTTCCATCCTCCTGAAGCTTAAGCTTTTCAGAAAGGTGTTCCAAAGCCTTCTAAGCAACACACTGCTAACCCTTCAGCACGGTTCTCATGAGAGTCCCTTTCTGAAGTGTTTCTGTAACCAATACTTTCTCATTATTGTTAGGATTTGTTTTTTAAATGTATTACCATTTCACTCTAAGCTTTTGACCTCTTCATGGTCCCCAGGATTATTAAGAATAGAGTCCATGCTCTCTTGTGTGTGCAAACATGTAAGTACATACATACATATGTACGTGTATATATGGAGGCCAGAGGACAATTTCTTCTCTCTTTCCTCAATCTCTGACCACTTAGATTTTGTGTCAGGGTCTCTCTTTGGCCTGGAGCTCACCAAGCAGGCTATGTTGACTGGCCAGGGATCTCCAGGGCTGCCCGTCTCCATCTCCCCAGCAGCAGGATTACTGTCATCATATATGTGTACAGGCATATCCAGGTTTTTTTTTTAAGGTGGGTTCTGGAGGCTGAAACTTAGGTCCTCATGCTTATATAGCAAGCACTTGACTGACTAAGCCTAAGTTCAAACTCTTACTAAGGCTCTGACATATTTATAGCGGACCCACTTTCCCCTCCAGGTACAGCCTTTGTCCCTCTTTTCACCATATCTCTACATGTATGAGCCTAGACCTTTTTTGTTAGCTAATGTGTCCAATTGCTATCCAAGTACTTTGGCTTCTTCTCTTCCCACTGAGTGCATTCTCCAGCTTCTTGATCCAGATTTCTACTTCATGCTGGGACTCCTCTGAGCATCCATGTCTGGGAGTCCCTCACACTTTCCCCTCCTGCATTGTATACCTGCTGCATTGTAAAAGGTGAAGTACTTCTTGCATGTTCTGTAAGTCATTCACATTTCCCCTTACTGCAGACACCATGGGTTTCTAGACCATCTGCTTGACAAGCAGAGGCTGGAGTTTGCTGGCAAATGTTAAACCGCAGGTCAGAGCCTATGAAAACCTAAATATAACAACATATAGTCATGTTTGTTTGGTTCCACCATTGCAGCATGATGTTTTCTGACCTCAGGGTCTAATGGAAGGGGGTATGAGTAGAGAGATACATGCAGTTGGAAGTGAGCCAGATCCAATGAATTACTACTCACAGGAATATTAAGAACCATTTCTTACTAATCTATCAATCCAATTTCTGTTGTCATAACAATATACGTGAATATGTGCACTTAATAAAGAAAGGAACGTTTTATTTAGCTTACAGGTTTGAAGAGTGAATGGTCAAGATGATAATCCACATGAGGCCATCAGTTTGTGGAGGCCCCTCCCTTGCTGTGCCACAGTGTGGTAGAGGGTATCATGACAACATTATATGAGAACAGGAGAGTGTAAACAATGACTCAGGAAGCTCCAGAGCAGGGAGCCTCCAGCTTTGTTATTTTTATGCCAACTTGCTTTCTTGTGAAATAACTCACTGTATGTGAGCTGAATCTCCAGTGAGGCTATGGCTGGAGACCTTGTACCTTCCAGGGATCCTCTCTCTTGGGATTCCCTCTATATTGCCACATTGGGGACCAAGCTTCTAGCACATCAACCCTGGGAAGTTACACATCTGTTAGAACAGCAGAAAAATACCACAGACAACAACAAAAATGTAGGTAACAAACAACAACAAAAAAGAAAAACCCAAAAAAACCAGAGTCAGCCATACCCACTATTCAAGGATCTGTGGTTGCTGGAACTTCAGATTGTGTGTGCAAGAAGGAAAAACTGAATTCCCACATTAGCACTCCTTACAGAGATAAAGGTATCTCACCAATGTGGCCCACCAATCCAACTCCTAGATGTTTGCAACAGACAAATGAATAATATGCATTAAAGAAGTTTTATCCATAACCAAAAAAGAAAAAAAAAACAGAAAAATGTCCTTCAGCTAATGGCTTTGTAAACAATGTAGGTATAACCTCATAAGAAAATATTATACAATGATAAAAACAGACTGCAGATGTATTTATCTGGCCAAGCAAGAAATGCAAGTTAAGGGGAATCAGCAACTCAAAAAGGTGCTTATTCTGTGATGGTTCTCTGGAAAAGCCAACTGTATAGGGACTTAAAACATCTTTAAGTCTCACAGGTAATAGAAAATCGACATAAAGGAATATAAGAATATTTGTTATAGATATATATTTGTATATATATATATGTAATATTTGGTATAGAAAGAAATTTTCTATATCTTAATTGTCTATTTGTCAGTTTGTCATGGACATCTACACACTAAAGAATGAATTTTTACCATAGGTAAGTTTTATGTTGATGAAATTGCCTAGGAACACAGATTTGTCCAATTACTCTATATGCTAGTTATGTAATCAATAAATTAGGGGACAATATGAGTCACTATGAGGCATACAATTTATATTTGTGGCAGTTAAGTCAAAATGCAAAGTCAGCATGAAAAAAATGGGAGGAAACTTATCAATAGTTTCAATTTCTGACATGGTCTCTGGTCTGTTTTCCTATAGCAAGGTGAATGAAATGCAAACAGGTTGCAAACAAAGGTGACAGGTGAAGCTCTGACTATAAAATGCACAAGTAATGAAATGCATTCCTGTGCTGGCTCCAGTTCACAGCTGCACTTAGTGGTAAGCGCAGCAATCCATCTAAAAGGCAGCCCGGAGCTTGGCTGCAGCTGGTCGAGTTCTTTTGTTCTCCGGGCACCGATATGCTCATAAAGAAGCTCAGGGATGAACAGGAAAGTGTATGGTACTGAGGCAGTCCCTGCAGGTGTCCTACAGGGAAGCAAACCCTGCAAAGAGATAAGAATGAAAACCCAGGGCAGATTGACCTCGTCAACCTGGATCAGACTTTTTCGAGACAGTCTGACAACAGGTAGTTTATTCCCAATGTATTTAGACCCAGTTCAATTTGAAACAAAGTTTTCTGGTGTAATACAAAAGCATAACTACATTGAAATTCAACTTGGCATTTCTCCCAAGAAGGTGGGTTCTAGAGCTAGAACCTGTACTAACTTAAGGACTGTCTGTCCTAGTCTCGGCCATCGAGATAGAATAGAGGTTATTTGGACTATTAACTACCTCTGGTCCTGATTGTGGGAACCTAGGGGAGCTTCTGGCTTCCAGAGTCATTTAGATTACTAGCCACCTTCAGTCCTAGTTGTAGGAGCTTGTTATGGCCCGGCCCAACAGATAACACAGACCACTGGACAGTCGTTTCCAATTCTCAACTTTCTGGATGGAAGAACAGGTGTTTCACTTTTTTCCCTGGAAAGACAGTCCTGTATGCTTAACATTCCTGGTTTCTCTGGAGATTTGCTGGTTCAGGGATATGCTACGCTCCCAACAGGTGACCAGCAGTGTGGTGGATAAATGAGCACAGCTCTTGCATGCACATCAGATATTGGCCTCTGTGCCCTTTGTGAGATCAGTGTAGGACAGAAAGGCCTTGGTAATTTCAGAGACACAGGCTCACAAAGGAGCCACTCCCCCAGGAGCCTGGCAGAAGCCTCTTGTGAGCTGAGAAGTGAGAATTCCAGCATAGTTAACAGCTGTTTAAGGCCTTTCTCCCCTCCCAGCTGTCAACTGGCAACTTTCTAGGATTCTCAGCAGAATTTGTGATCCTTGCTTTTACCTGATCAGATCATCCCATTCAAGGTACCCTGGACTCGATTTATAATCTCACTAATAATAAAAATAGAAAGAAAGAAAAGGAAAATGTTTCTTAGTAACCCTTTCATACATAAGTTGGGAGCCACCAAACTAAAATACATGGTAACTGCTAATATACTTAATTGTGACTCTCTTGATGACCTTATAGCTATACTGGGGTATGTCTTACTTTATGCAATTCTTCTGTGAGAAGTCCACATCCATGCTCTTGAGTGTGGTTTCATGCTCTTCTTGAATGTCTTAGTCTGAGTGAGACAGTCACTAGTATTACCCACATTTGCCTTTCTTATAACATCCCCTGATATAATAGGAAAAGACCATTGCCTTCAGCCATCCCTGCTGTTTCAAGAATTTATCCACTGGGGAGACATAAACAGCATCTGCTCCCTCATCAAATGGTACCAACAACAAACTAAAGTACAAATTCTGTCAGATTTTACCCTGGGAAACCAGTGAATTGATGCGACTTGTTGACAGAGGGTAGGAGAAGGGCTTCTCGCAGGAATGTGGGTGAATCAAAAGTAGACACAGCACAACTTCCTCAAACACTGATAACTTCCCCGAGCTGCTCAATTGAAGGCCCTCTTCAATTAACCTCTTCCAGCCCATTTACTCTGGAATCTTCCAGACCCAAGACCACATGGAGTTAAGGCAGAATTTCATACAAACATCGGAGAGAAGCCCTGGGCATATCAGGTGAGGGTCCGGTGACCCCTCTCCAACCCATTCTTCTGTGAAGGAATGTCAACCGTCAACAAGCCCTGCTTTGACGAGCGCTCACAAGCTGACACAGCTGATGAAGATGATGAAGTTGATGAAGATGATGAATGAAGATGGCTGCCACTTTGCTCACACCACATTTTGCAATACCTTCTCTGTAGGTGTCATCAACAGCAATATGTTTCTGAGAATATGAGATTCTCTATGGGTAAGCACAGCCACATCTTTGAATGTTTCTGAAGGCCACCAAATACTCATGCATGCACTGCCTTGTCAGTCAGCTGTGGGTCTTCCCTAGCATCTCTCACCCTTTTCAGGTATAGTTGTATTTATGTTTCTTTTTCCTCTCTAAATTTATAACTGGACTGTCAAATCTATTTCATCAATGGTGTATCATTTTCTCTTTCTGTCAACAATGATGTGATATGACCAAAAACCAAGTATAATACTGTGGTGAAAATAAATGCTGGGCTTAAAAGGAAAGTCAAGGTTAAAATGATGAGGTCAGAAACACTAGGGTTGAGAAATACCAGGGCATATAGCTCGCTATGAGAGAGCCAAACTGACCAGACAAAAAGAAAGGACAGGGCTCCAGGAAGACAAATATAATGTCAACAGGTGAGTGGATCCCATCATGCAAGACACTGTTCTCCTTTTATGTAGTGCTCATTGTAGACAACAACAACTTCTAAAATTCCTTCATTTATTCCAGGAAGGAGACCCCCTCACTCCATCCCAGAGACAAGTTGCTAAATATGAGGCAACCAAGAAAAGTGCAGCTACATTTTTGTGAATGTCATTAGTTCTCATGGTATAGTATTTATCTACTCATCAGAATTTGATTAACAGCTACTGGGCCCAACCAAAGTCAGAGACCAGTATTACCTGTAATGTCAGCAACAAACAGTGCTGAATAAGGCTAGTAGCCAGAAAATTAACCAAGATCAACAGCTAACAAGTCAAAGATGGATGGAGAAGGGCTTCAGCTCCTCTTATTAGGGGTGCATGGTCATGGCCAGGGTATGCCCAGGGTCTGGCCAGGTATGCCCAGAGTACACCCCACCATTGCCTCATCTTTAATATAGAGAAATATGATAAATTTCAGTGAAATTACATCACTCTTGAAAAAGTCCCTAGGCTGTCAGGCCAAGATACCCTTCTTGATGTAGGTGGTGGCCCATGACTTTAATCTCAGCATTAGGGAGGCAGAGACGGGCGGATCTCTGTGAGTTTGAGATCAACCTGGTCTACAGAGTGAGTTTCAGGACAGGCCCCAAAGCTACAAAGAAACCATGTCTTGAAAAACCCAAACCAAACCAAAACAAACCAAAAAAGATCACATTCTTGCCACAGGGGAGTCCTAACTGTCCTAGCAAACCCACCCCAGGGCTCTTCCTGGAAAGAAGTTCCACTCGCTCACTTTCTACAATAAATCCCCAAGTCTCTCTTCTTTCAGATTTCTTTTATATTCAAACTCCTTTTGAAAACTCACCCACTCCCCCTTCATTGTGCAAGATATCCTCTCATTGAGTTTACAAAACAAAGGACCCAGAAACCCTGATTCAGGGCAGGATTTTGCAAATGCCCAGCATCCTAACTCCCAATCTCAAAATAAGCATAACAGAGCAGAAAATGAATCCATTTCATCCAAGACTCTGGTTTTCCCTTCGTTATCAATAGGACTTTGAGTTCAAAAGAAGAATAAATATTTTATTGGAGAGAAAAATAATTAGGATAATGTCACTCCATCAAAACCATTGGCAAAATGCTTGCATTTTTTCTGAAATGCTGTGATTTTTGATATAACAGAATATACCAATGTCAAAGCACTTTTCAACCAGTTTCATACACACTCTTAACAATATGACAATATGATATAAATTAGACTGTCTATTTCATTAGGCTCACATTTTGCTAAATTTCTCTATCCTTCTGTTATCTCTTAGCTTAGAACTTCATACACACGGCATTCACAGATGTGGATATTTTTATATCTGGTTTATTTCTCTCAAAGAGTGTATTACAAAATAATGTGAGATTTGCCCATGTGAGTACATTGGTGATTCATTCAGTTCTGTGATGCACGATTAATAAAAACTCAGAGACAAAAATTGGGATTTGACCTGAAGTTCAGAAAAGCAAAACAGACAGCCGTTGACTGGCTCTTACCTCTACCTCAGTCTGAAATGGCGAACCTGCCTGCCAGAGCCTCAGAATGAGACTGCATCTGTGAGCTGTCTCCTCCCATTTTATAACCCTCTCTAGGGCACACATTGCCTGATTTCTATGGCAACTAGTGTGGCTACTGGGATTAAAGGTTTGTGTCACCACTGCCTGGTCTGTAAGGCTGACCAGTGGGGCTGTTTTACTCCCTGATCTTCAGGCAAGCTTTATTTATTAAAATACAAATGAAATGGCATTACAGTTCTGGGCTGGCCTTAAGTTTTTCTATATTTTTTCCCATTTGAGTAATGATGCTATCTTTGGAATGAAATTGCTGTGGTGTGTCTGTTAGGAATGTCTTTTAATTCTGTGATGGGGACATGTGAAGGGTGGAGGTGGGTAATCCCTAAAATGTTACGTTGTATAGGAAACTCCTCAATTTCCTCCCAAAGTGGTGGATGCAGTTCCCTTTCAGAGGAGCAATGAATATTAGGATTATGTCACTTTCTTCCTATCACTTAGTTTTGCCAGACTTTAAAAACCTTATTCACTCTAAAGTATAAAATAAGAAATAAAAATAAAATAAAAAAATTATTTATTTATTTTACATCCTGACCACAGTTTCCCCTCCCTCCTCTCCTCCTAGTCCCATGTCCCACCTCAAAAACCAGCAGGCCTCTCATGGATATTGTCCCATGGCATATCAAGTTGTAGAAAGACCAAGCACCTCACCTTGTATTAAGGCTGGACAAGGAAACCCAGTATAAAGAACAGGGTCCCAAAAGCCAGGAAAGGAGTCAGAGACATCCCCTGCTCACTCTACTAGAAGTCCCACAAAAAGACTAAACTACATAACTGTTACATATATGCAGAGGACCTAGGTCTGTCTCATGCAGGCTCCCTGATTGTTGATTTAGTTTCTGTGAGCCTCTATGAGCACAGGTTAGTTGATTCTGTGGGTTTTCTTGTGGTGTCCTTGACCTCTCTGGCTCCTATAATCCTTCTTCTCTCTTCAGCAGGATCCCCCTAAAGCTTGACCTAATGTTTGACTGTGGGTCTCTGCATCTGTCACCAACAGTTGCTGGATAAAGCCTTTCTGATGACTATTGGGTAAAGCACCAATAGATGAATATAGCAGGATACCATTAGGCATCATTACACCGACATTCTTTTTCTCCTCTAGTCATGTTTGGTCCTATCCTGGGTCTTAGGGTCATCCAGCCTCTGGGTCCTGGTGCTCCACGCAATATCAGGGGTGGGGTCACTTTACGGCATGGATCTCAGGCTGGAACAGTCATTGTTGGTCACTCCCACAATCTTTGCGTCATCCTTACCCCCAACACATTACATAAGCAGAACAGACTGTAGGTTGAAGGTTATGTGGCTGGGCTGGTGTCCCAATTCCTCCACTGGAAGTCTTGTCTGACCACAGGAGATGACCAGTTTGTGCTATATTATCTGCAATTGCTAGGAGTCATCCTTGTAGATTCCTGGGAGTTTCCCTTGCATCAAGTTTCTACCTGACACTGAAATGACCCCGTTTCCAGGTGACTTTTTCAGTACTCCCCTGCTGACACACACCTGATCCCTCATGTTCCCATCTCTGCCCACCCCCAGTCCACTCATGAAATCTCTTCTATTTCTCCTTTTTAGAGAGATCTGAGTGTACCCCTTGACCCTCCTTGTTACTTAGCCTCTCTGGGTTTGTGGATTGTAGCATGGCTATCCTTAACTTTACAGTTAATATTAACTTATGAGTGAGTACATACTATGTTTGTCTTTTGGGATCTGGGTTATCTCACTCAGGAAGATTTTTTTTTCTAGTGGAAGATTTTTTTTTCTAGTTCCATATATTCGCCTTCAAATTTCAAGACGTCCTTGTTTTTAATAGCTGGGTAATACATCATTGTGTAAATGTAACACATTTTCTTTATTCATTGTTCAATTGAGGACCATCTAGGTTGTTTCCAGTTTCTGACTATTATAAATAAAGCTGTTATGAACATAGTTGAACAAGTGACCTTGTGGTATTATTGAGCATCCTTTGGGTATATGCCCAAGAATTGTATAGCTGGGTCTTGAGGTAGATTGATCCCAAATTTTCTCAGAAATGGCCATATTGATTTCCAAAGTGGTGGTGTAAGTTTACACTCCCACCAGCAATTGAGGAGTGATCTTGCTCCATATCCTCAGCAGTCTGAGCTGTCAGTTGTGGTTTTGATCTTAGCCATTCTGACAGGTGTAAGATGAAATCTCAATGTTGTTTTGAAGTGTATTTTCCTGATGGCTAAGCCTTCTGTGAGAGGTGGGAATGGTGGAGATCTTTTCCTATTCTGTAGACAGCTGTTTTGTCCTATTGATGGTGTCCTCTGCATTACAAAAGCTTTTCAGTTTCATGAGGTACCACTTATTATTATTTGTTGGTTTTAGTATCTGTGCTGTTTGTGTTCTGTTCAGGAAGTTGACTCCTGTGTCAATGCAATGAAGACTATTTCCCTACATACTTCTCCATCAAATTCAGTGTAACTGAATTCATGTTTAGGTCTTTTATCCACTTGGACTTGAGTTTTATGCAGGGCAATAGGTATGGATCTCTTAGCATATTTCTATATGCTGACATCCAGTTAGATCAGCACAATTTGCTGAAGATATATTCTTTTCTACATTGTATAATTTTGGCTTCTTTATCAAAAATGAGATGTCCATAGGTGTGGTGGATTTATTTCTGGGTTTTTGATTCAATTCCACTGAGCCACATGTCTGTTTTTATGTCAATATCATGTGGGTTTTTTTTTATTATTATAGCTCTATATTACAGCTTGAAATCAGGGATGGTGCTTCCTCCACAAGTTTTTTTTTTTTTAATTCTACAGAATTGTTTTAGCTATCCGAGGTTTTTTGTTTTTTCATATGAAGTTGAGTATTGTTCTTTCAAAGTCTGGAAAGAATTGTGTTGGAATGTTAATGGGCCTTGCATTGAATCAGTAGATTGCTTTTGGTAAGATGACCATTTTTACTATGTTAATCCTACTGATCCATGAACATGAGAGATCTTTCCATCTTCTGATATTTCTCCAATTTCTTTCTTAACGGTTTTTAGTTCTTGGCATATATGTCTTTCATTTGCTTGATTAGAGTTACACCAAGATATTTATATTATTCGAGGCTATTGTGAAGGGTGTTGTTTCTCTGATTTTTTCTCAGCCCTTTTATCTTTTCTATATAGGAGGGTTACTTTTTCTTTTTTGAGTTAATCTTATATTCAGCCACTTCACTAAAGGTGTTTATCAGCTGTAGGATTTCTCTGGTAGAACTTTTGGGATCACTTAGGTATACTTTCATATAATCTGCAAATGGCAGTATTTTGACTTTTTTCTTTCCAATTTGTATCCCCTTAATCTCTTTTAGTTGTCATATTGCTTTGACTAGAACTTTAAGTACTATATTGAATATATAGGGAGAGAGTGCTACTCTGTCTTGTTACTGATTTTAGGGGAATTGTTTTGAATTTCTCTCCATTTAATTTGATGCTGGCTATTGGCTTGCTACATAATGCTTTTATTATGTTTAGGTGTGTATTGCTGATCTCTCTAAGACTTTTATCATGAAATAGTGTTGAATTTTGTCCACAGCTTTTTCAGCATCTAAAGATATTGTCATGTGCGTTCTTTTTCTTTGTTTGTATGGTGGATTTCATTAACAGATTTTTATATGTTGAACCATCCTTGCATGGCTAGGATGAAGTCTACTTGATCATGTGGGTGATTTTTTAAAATGTGTTCTTAGATTTGACTTGCAAGTATTTTATTGAGTATTTTTTTTACATGTTTATGAGGGAGATTGGTCTATAATTATTTCTTTATTGAATCTTTGTGTGGTTTGGGTATCAGGGTGACTATGGCCTCATAAAATGAATTTGGCAATATTCCTTCTTTTCCTATTTTGTGAAATAATTTGAGGAGTATTGGTATTAACTCTTCTTTGAAAGTCTGGTAGAATTCTGTGCTGAAACCATCTGGCCCTGGGCTTTTTTTGATTGAAATATTTTTAATGACTGCTTCTATTTCCTTAGGGTTAGTGGTCTGTTCAAATTGTTTATCTGATCTTGATTTAACTTTGGTAAGTGGCATCTAGCAAGAAAATTGTCCATTTCTTTTAGATTTTCCAATTTTGTGGAATACAGGTTTTTGAAGTATGACCTAATGATTCTTTAGATTTAATTCCTCAGTGTTTGTTGTTATATCCCCCTTTCTATTGCTGATTTTGTTATTTTGGATATTCTCTCTCTTTTAGTTAGTTTGGATAAGTGTTGTCTATCTCTTGTTGATTTTCTCAAAAAAACCTAATACTTTGTTTTATTGATTCTTTGTATTTTTCCTCTTTGTTTCTATTGTACTGATTTCAGCCCTGAGTTTGATTATTTTCTGCCATCTACTAACTACTCTTGGGTGCATCTCCTTCTTTTTATTGTAGATCTCTCAGGTGTGCTGTTAAGTCATTGTTATGAGAATTGTCTAATTTCCTTATGCAGGTACTTAGTGCTGTAGACTTTCCTCTTAGCACCATTTCATTGTGTCCCATAAGTTCAGGTATTTTGTGCATTCATTTTCATTGAATTCTAGGAAGTCTTTAATTTCTTTCTTTATTTCTTCCTTGATTCAGTAGTAATTCTGTAGAGAGTAGTTCAGTTTTACATAACTTTGTAGAATTTCTATTGATTTTGTTGTTGTTGAAATTCAATTTTAATCAATGACGGTCTGATAGAGTACAGGGGGTTATTTAAATTTTCTTGTATCTGTTAAGACTTGCTCTGTGACTGAGTATGTGGTCAAAATTGGAGAAGGTTCCATGAAGTGGTGAGAAATAGGTATATTCTTTTGTGTTTGGCTGAAGTGTTATGGACATGTCTGTTAGATCTATTTGAATCATAATGTCTGTTAATTCCATTATTTCTCTGTTTAGTTTCTGTCTGGACAACCTGCCCATCAGTGAGAGTGGAGTGTTTAAGTCTCTCATTATTAATGTATGGTGTTTGATGTGTAGTTTAAGTAATGTTTTATTTACAAATGTGGGTGTCCTTGAATTTGGGGCATAGATGTTCAACTGGTATATCTTTCCTTTGATAAGTGTGAAATGTCCTCCACCTCTTTTGATTAATTTTGATTTGAAGTCTATTTTGTTAGATAAGAGGGTAGTTATACCCACTTGCTTGTTAGGTCCATTTGAGTGAAAAATCTTTTTCCAACCCTTTACTATATTTGATGTTGAGGTGTGTTTCTTATATGCAGCAAAAAGATGGATCCTGTTTTCGTATCCATTCTGTTAGCCTGTGTCTTTTTATTGGTGAATAGAATTGATTGATATTGAGAGATATTAATGACCACTGAATTTGCTCTTGTTATTATGTTGTTGGTGGTGGTGGTACTCTGTGTGTGTGTGTTCTTTCTTTTGATTTTGTTGGTGTGAGATTATCTAGTGTCTGTGTTTATGTAGGTGTAGGTAATTCCTTGGGTTAGAGTTTTCCTTCTACTACCTTCTGTAGGGATGGATTTATGGATAGATATTGTTTACATTTGGCTTTGTCATGAAATATCTTGTTTTCTCCATCTATGGTGATTGAAAGTTTTTCTGGGTATTGTAGTTTGAGTTGGCATCCATGGTCTTTCAAGTCTGCAAGACATATGTCCAGGTCCTTCTGGCTTTTAGCTTCTCAGTTGATAAGTTTGGTATTATTCTTATAGGACTGCCTTTATATGTTACCTGGCCTTTATTTTCTTGCAGCTTTTAGTATTATTTCTTTGTTCTGTATTATTAGTGTTTTGATTATTATGTGATATGGGGACTTTCTTTTCTGCTCTAGTATGATTGTTGTTCTGTACAATTTTTGTGCCTTTATAGGCATGTCCTTCTTCAGATTAGGGAAATTTTCTTCTATGATTTTGTTAAATATGTTTCTAGTTTTTTGAGCTAGGGTTCTTCTCTTTCTATTCTTATTATTCTTAGGCATGGTTTTCCATAGTGTCCCAGATTTCCTGGATATTTTATGTGAGTAAATTTTTAGTTCTAGCATTTTCTTTGACCAATGAATGAATCTATTTCTTATATTTTATCTTCAATGCCTGAGATTCTTTCTCTATCTCTTGAATTCTGTTGGTGATGCGTGCATCCATAGTTCCTGTTTGCTTATCCAGATTTTCCATTTCCTGAATTCCCTCAGTTTGTGGTTTCTTTACTGCTCTTGTATCAATTTTCATGTCTTGGATAGTTTCTTTCACCTGTTTGTCTTTTTTCTTTGCTTTCTTGCCATTCTCTGAGGGTTTTATTGATTTTCTCCATATTTTTGGTTGTCTTTTCCTTGATTTCTTTAAGGGGGTTTTTCATCTCCTCTTTAAGGACCTCTATCATCATCATAAAGTTGATTTTAAGATTGTCTTCTTTTTCTTCCATGACATTGGAATACTCAGGGCTTTCTGTAGTGGGATGGCTGGGCTCTGGTGGTGACATACTGCCCAGGACTTTGTTGTTTGTCTTCTTACACTTACATTTAGGCATGTGGATTTGGAGGGCTTATTGGTCTAGATGACAATTTCTGTATTTGTTTTTGGTTTTCTTCCTTAGTTTCTGATTCCTGTCTGGTCTTCTAGATCTCATGGCCTATGGTTGAACAGAGGGGCTCTGGCCTCGCTGAGGGGCTGGACTCCTGATGACCAGTATGGCCTCTGGTCCAGCAGGGGGTTGCTGCCCAAGCTGGGAGCTGAAGTTTCTGGCTGTGTGTGCATGCCTTCTGATCTGGCTGGAGGTCCTTGGGGTTCAGATGCTGGTCTGGCTTCTGGTGGGGTAGGAGGCTGGTTTTCAGGATGCTGTCCTGGCATATGGGGGCAGAGAAGGCCCCATCAGAGGTGTGGGTCAGGATGTGGTAAATATAAAATGAAATCTTATTCACTCCAAAACAAGCTTGGTCATTTGTTGTTGGGATTCTAATTTGTATTTCTCAGATGAGTGACAAGGTAAATGATTTTTGTTAGAGTACACATTTTTCTTGTAAGTGTTTAAGTATTGTTAAAGATAATTTACGATAAATTACATGGTGCATTTTTGGCGTGCATGTGTGTGTTTGTGTGTGTGTGTGTGTGTGTGTGTGTGTGTGTGTTCACAAGTGTGCATATGCAGATACCCTTAGAGGACTAAAAGGAGTATCAAATTCTCAAATACCCAGGAGATGGAATTGCAGGTATTTGGTGAACTGCCTGATAAGGGACAAAGTAGAGATACAAACCAGCCCTCTTGTTTGTTAGCCTGTCATATCCCTGGAGCATTAATTATTTGTATCATGATCCTGATCCATGAGTTAGTCGCTCTGGACTCCTGGAACATGAGGAGGTTGTGTTGGGTCCAGGGACATGAGTTAGTTGACTTCATTAGCAGTCATGAGTCCCCATACTGGCATAGCAATCACCTCACTCACTGAGCCCTCTTACCTGTCCTATCCTTTCCACTTGTGCCATTTTCCTTATGACTTGAATGTGGAAACATTTCCTTAGGGCTGTGTGGTGAAGATGCCCTTAGAAGTGGAATGATTGTGTTGCTCAAGCATTGTGGGGCTTTTCTTGCTTAAGTAAGTAGGGACTATCAGTTTTCTTAGTCTTTCAGTATAGAGTCTTATAGGTATCTTTTCTGAGGGAGCAGCCTGGAGGAGATGTTATTTCTCTTTTCCATGAGAATGGAATTCCCCATGAGAGATGAAGATGTTACCTCTGAGGGGCACACTTTCCAATTCCTTCTGTTTGACTCCAACAGGCAGGAGATGCAGGCCAGACTCCCACTGTGCTGTCCTGAATTGCAGATAGCTTTCACATGATAATTAATAAAGACACTGAGAGACCCTGGAGTGATCCTGGTTGTTTCAAATCTCATTCAGAGAATCCATCAACTCTGTCAAACTATTGGAAGCTTGTAATGTGATTTCTTTTACCATTTATTATAAAATAAAACTTGAGGGTAAGTATTAAAGATAAAAACCTGAGATAATCACAAGCAACAACACACACGCACTGTCACAATTCACCTCCCGACTGGAAAGGAGATGCAACCTCTTGACCCTGTCTCATCTTCCAGGGACCGTTCTTTCTCTTGTGGAGTCTACCAGAGAACTCCACAATCCATTCCGCCAGTTGAATATTGTTACAGAGAGAGGGTGGGCCTTTGTTTGTCCCAGCTGCCGGGCTAGCTTACACCCAAAATAACCATACAGAAACTGTATTAATTAAAATACTGCTTGGCCCATTAGCTCTAGCCTCCTATTGGCTAACTCTCACATCTTGATTCAATCCATTTCTATTAATCTATATAGGTCATGGCTTACCAGGAAAGAGTCAGCATGTCTGATTCTGGTGGCTCCATGGCACTTCTCTCCTACTCTGCCTTTCTTCTCTCAGCATTCAGTTCTGTTTTTCCTGCCTACCTAAGTTCTGCCCTATCAGGCCAAGCAGTTTCTTTACTGATTAACCAATAAAAGCAACACATAAACAGAAGGAATTCCTACACCAGAATGTGAACCCTGCCTCTTGAATCGACACCTGAGTCCACGGAACATCAGACCACAACACAGACAAAATTCTTGCCACAAGCATGCCAATAATGTGTAAGAGAAAAGGTGAAGTAAGGGGAATCATAGTGTACCCAATAGCCAACATGGATAAAGACAGCCCAGGCAGTCCCATCGGTTGAATCTTCCTTCAAGAGCCATATACAATTGTCTGCTGCCTTTGACACATTGCTGTTTGTTTCTTTTGCTGAAGTCTACCACATCACTTTATTTTCTATTTTTAGCCTGGTGGTGCTGATTTAATCCCCCAGTGCTCTTTGATAAATTAAGAGTCTCTACTTCATTGAGATGTGACTTACACGCATTAAAATAGCTGTTTAAATGGACAGCTTCAGTATCATCCCTGAGTATTGTTTTATTCCCATCTCTCTTTCTACCCACAACTCCTGTGGGGGTATATAATCATTTTAACACTCTCTAAAGTTTCATAGAACCCCTTGGGAATCTAACCTCTGTGAGAAATAGCTTCATTGTTTCTGTTAGTTTATGCATTGAGCTAGGATAGTTGAATTGTATATTCATAAATCAAGAAACAGGCTGGAAATATTCCTCCATGCTTCTTACTCTCTGGGTTTGCAACTCAGGCTGACCTCAGACTCCTTTGTGGTGATCTCTCTGCTCAGTCTCTTGAATGCTGGAATTTCCAGCTCTCTTCTCTCTCTCTCTCTCTCTCTCTCTCTCTCTCTCTCTCTCTCTCTCTCTCTCTCTCTCATTCCCCCACCCCAGACCTCTCTGCCCTCCCTTTCTCTCCTCCTTCCTTTCTTTTCCTCCCTCCCTTCCCTCAATAAAACTCCCCATGTAAGCTCTGTCTGCTTGGGCTGTTTGTCTCTTACCAGCCTTGGACCTCCTTGCCTACATTCTGCCAAGTTCCCACTTGCACTGTATCATAATGAAAGACCCCAACCGATTTTTCATAACGAACTGGATGAGTTGGGTAATGAAAAACTACAAAGCATGATAAACCGGTTTTGACCATTGCAGCAGATTCTTCCCCCCCTGGCTCCCCCCTCCCCACAGGGCAGGAAGGCTAGCAATTATCAGAACCGGTCACAGTCTTCTAAACAGATGATTATCAGAACCGGTCATAGTGAATGATTACCAGACTGTAAACTGAGTCATGATGGAGCAGGCAGGATGTCACGTATTCAAGGTTTTTCTGGGAATAAGCTGAACTATGCTAATTTCGTTCCGGGTTGAACCTCCAGTTTAAATGTCTAGACCAATCCCAATTGTACCCATACCCCATATTATAATTCATGTAAAACTTGTGATTTTGTCTATAAAAACTTGCCTGCCTGGATGCTTGGGGTGCTTAGCTATCCCAAAGCTAGGCACCCGCTTGCGCAACGGTGAAAATAAACCTCGTGCTTTTGCATCTGACAGCCTGGTTATTGAGCCTGGGTCTTTCAATAACAGTCTTTCAAGCTATGGTTGAGCACAGCACACTCTTCTTATCTTCCTTGGAGGTTATGGGGGGGTGATTACTGAGCTACAGGAGGGAAAGTTATCCTACCGGTGGCTCACAGTTGCTGTGCTATGCTCAGGGGATCTGGTACTCTGCAGAGCTAATCTCCATGGGATCACTCCAACTGTACAAGTAACCAAACACCTGGAAATGTGTCTCATTGAAATCACTTGAGCTTTGATTGCTACTCAGTGCATTCTGGGTGACTGTCCATTATATCCAACTTGGAGAGAATTGTCTCAAGTATTTCCCAAGTATTGAGTCATGACATATTCTTTGAAAACAACAAGCACACACGAATATACACAGAGACAAAGGCACACAAATATGTATAAATGTCTTTCTTAGAAAAAAATTTCTCTCTCTTCCTTTTCTTGTACCCCTTTAGACATTAAATTCATTTTCCTACATATCTGAGGGGCCACTGGAAAACAAAATGCAAATTTTGCATATTGTGAGTATTAATTGACTATTTTCTGTCACTCAGCAAGATACCACCACCCACAGGATGTTTGGTGGCTATCCTCCAGAGCCAACAGAGTGAAGAATCTCACAGTCTTTCATCATCTCCATAATTTCTCTGCCTGGGGCAATTGATAATAAAATGGGGTGTGACAAGGAGTTGAGGTGATACTTATGACCAAACATTCCAGAATGGATGCCAGGGACTGGGGTAATGCTTCTAATCATCCCAGACTCTTTGGATATAGGGCTGTCATTTTTGACCAGTTATCCCAGAGTCCTTAGCTAAAGGGGTGTCAACTCAAGTCTGGCTACTTCTTGTGGGCATGGGGAGGCATGGGAGAGGGAGGGGAAGCTGGGAGTTGGAGTCCATGCTCAGCGAGTGGTGTGGCTGGAGTGACCTCTGGTTTGCTGTCATCCTGGAGTCCTTAAACAGCTGGGATTGTTTTTTAAGTTTTTTAAATTTATCATGCACATAATATTCTGTCTGTGTGTATGCCTGCAGGCCAGAAGAGGACACCAGACCTCATTTTAGATGGTTGTGAGCCACCATGTGGTTGCTGGGAATTGAACTCAGGACCTTTGGAAGAACAGGCAATGCTCTTAACTGCTGAGCCATCTCTCCAGCCCTGACAGCTGGATTTTGAGGGAGAAGAGAAGGCAGGTGGCTAGGAGAAAAAAAATTGTAATTACTGGTCCTATGCATTAACTGTCAAAATAAAACTGGAACAGGGAAATGCCCTGGTTGGATAGGTGAGGCTGGGATATATCAGATACAACCAGATATTAGTTGGTAGGTGTCCTTCATCTAGGAGAATTGTTACCAATGGTGAAGTCCCAGGAGCTGGTATAGGTCTTTGGCGTTATCTGGAGAGCACTTTGTGAGTTGGTCGTGGCCCAAGGAAGCAGGAGTGACCTGTAAAATACACTTGAAACTGGCTGGGATTAGCAAAAGGGTCTGAAGATCAGACCTGATTTTTTTTTGATACAGCAGTAGAACTTCTCCAGGAACCTATAAGGGAACTGGAACAGATTTGCATCTTGGTGTCATAGCAAAAGGCTATTGTTTTAGGGTAAGACTACATACCTGAAATCTGTTTTGTCTTTTTAACAGTTCTTAGGTTGTCAAATGCTGTTAGACAGATCTGAGGGGTAAATGAGCAAAAATGAGACAGCTTTTTAGCTACACAAGCAATCCCAAATCCCCTCGTTAGTCCTTGGAGAATGATAGTCTTAGAATCAGTGCTTGCCCTTAGCTGTTGAGTACAGGGGGCCCAAAGATTTGTTCTGTGTGGGGAAGATTTAATCTACCTGGCTTGGCAGGATGAGGCAATAGATTCCCTGGGTAAAGCATCCAGGAAGCTGGAAAGGCAGCTTTTTTGCTGTGAGAGTGGCTTTGCCAAGGCCAATGGCAAGCCTGGAGGCAGATGGTCCTTCTGTAACCACACATCTTCTTGGAGGAGCTAAGGGTGCTGCAAAACCTGGCAAGTCTCTGTGTTAGAAGCTCTTGTTAAAATGTCACGATCTCAGATTTGTAAAGGCACTGAGAACCAGGTACCATTCGTTACCTGTTATTTTAAACTGGGCATATAAGCTAAATTTAGATGTACTTTATCCGATTAGTTACAGTTTATCAATGCTAGTAGAATACTAGCACATGTGGTTACCCTTACCAAAGATGGCGGACTGGCACATGTGGTTGCCCTAACCAAAGATGGCAATAAGGTTAAAATGGCAGCTAACACACATGGTTGCCCTTCCCAAAGATGGTGGTAAGGTTAAAATGGCGGCTACCCACATATTTGTATTTTTCCAGAGCTGCTGCAACCTGGAAGCACACATGCACACAGAAACATAAACCAAGTACATTATTTTAACAGAGAGACAAATAGGACAGTTTTAGAAACCTGTGTCAGCTGCCTATATGGTATAAGAGGGAACAGAAACATAAGGACAAAACATTTACAGAGTTTTAGAGTGGAAGGACCGGGGCAAAAGATTTTGTAAAATTCCAGAATAAGAGAAACAGGAAACAGCTAGAGGGGGAGGAGGAAGGGACATAGAAGCTGGGAGGAGAGTAGGCTATGCCTCCCAAGCTGACATTTATCCGCCCTGGGCACTTGTTGTCTGCGCCAATGCCGTGGCTGATGAGACCAAGCGCCTCATGTTGGGTTCGGAGCCACAGTGGAGCTGCCGCCGCTGTGGCTGACGTGGAGCCTGGCCCACCGGGGCCCATCAGAACTGGAAGTTGGGGAGGAACAAGAGCGCTGGCTGCAAATGAGCATGCAGACACACACACACACACACACACACACACACACACACACACACACACACACAGAGAGAGAGAGAGAGAGAGAGAGAGAGAGAGAGAGAGAGAGGCAGACAGACAGACAGAAGTGAGAAGCAAGATGAGTGTGCTCATCTAAAAAAATCTGTGTACATTTGGACCATAGTTTGCTTCAAGTTATATACCTCAATTTAAAAGGATTTTTCTAAACAGCTGCTTAAGGGCATTTGACATGGGCTTGGAATCACAAGAAACCCATTTTAAATGCATGCCTGTGTGACTGAAGCATATTGCGATGTCCATCGAACAGAGTACTTGAGTCACTTATGGGGGTACATGGGAAGTGAGTGAGGGATGTCTCCTTGTACCCAAATCTCATCTTAACGAAAGGCTCTGGCTTTCATCGAATGGATTAGGCTTCCAGCATGGCCGAGACTTCAATGAAAGCCTCCAAAAGCGAATGGGTTACCCCAAAACCCTACCCACATGCAGTTTAAAAGGGGAATTCACCAAGTGAAGCCAAACTTGCCTGGAAAAGGGGGCACACGGGAAGGATATTTTCTAGCATGGCTCTGGACCCTGGACCCATAGGATAAAATGAACTCCTTCGGAGGAAAAAACCTCCATATATTAGGAAAAATCCTAAGCTGAGCCACTCCACCAGAGCAAAGAAATCCAATCAGACCAGATAAAAACACATCAAATGCCCATGTTTAATAGACCACGGTCATGCGTGGTCAGGAGAGCATGGCAAGGAAAAGACAGAGAGCACACATATAAACCCAAACCATGTGTTTTTCCTTCCTGCACAAGCCTAAATAGCCTGGGGGGGTGATCTTGACCCTCCCCAGGGAGGGTTCAGTGCTTGGCAGGCTGGGAGTTGGAGTCCAAGCCAGGGCAACTGCCAAGCCAGGGGCTTCCAATCATCCCAGACTTCTTGGAAATAGGGGTCTTAGAGAGCTGGGTTGATGCCCCCAGCTTAATATTACATTCCAGACTCTTTGGATATAGAGATGTGACAAGGAGCTGAGGTGATATTTATGACCAGACATCTCAGAATGGATGTCAGAGACTGGGGTGATGCTTCCAATCATCCCAGACTCTTTGGATATAGGGCTGTCATTTTTGGCCAAACATCTATAATTACATTACAGACACACTCAGATACACATTGACATGGACACATACATTGACTCAGACACATACATTTACAGAGACACACTCAGATGCAGAAATTGTAGACAAATGAAAAAGAAGACATTTGCTACCCTAAGCTGGAAAGATACAAAGCAAAAAAAGTACATTGGAACTTTTGGGCCTTGGGAATTTACTTTTAAGCAACAAATTTCTTGTCCTTTGTCAGCTAAATTCATGTGGGGCAATTAAAATGGATGGTGAACATGGGGTTACCTACTTGAGTTCTGGAACTTAAAACAAGATATCTTCTGTGATAAACTCAATATAAAATAGATTGAGAAGGATGTTTTAAGGGAAGGAGCATGTTCAACCTCAGTGAGTCAGATAACTGAGTGTGGCTGCTAGATGTTAACAGAGGATCATTTAGTAGCCTTGCAGAATGATTGCTGCTCATTGCTAGATGTTAACAGAGGATCATTTAGTAGCCTTGCAGAATGATTGCTGCTCATTGCTAGATGTTAACAGAGGATCATTTAGTAGCCTTGCAGAATGATTGCTGCTCATTGCTAGATGTTAACAGAGGATCATTTAGTAGCCTTGCAGAATCATTGCTGCTCATTTGGATCCTGAGGAAAGCCTTGTGCAATTTGCTACGTTATGAAATCATTAAGTCAATGTCTAGGAAAATGATTCAGAAGGATATGAAAGCATAGACACTGTATTAAGTGGGAGTGAAAAGCAGGACCACAATGGATGAATCAGAGTGGGCGTGCAGTCTTCTTCCCTGGAGTTTGCAGCCATAAATGGAGAACCACTGTTTCGATTTCTTCTCTTCTCAAAATGCATATAAAACAATGAATCGTGTTCCTTGTGATTTTTAAATTTCAGATTCAATTTATTTTCCTCATGTGTGAACATGCTACTTCTCTTCCTATGTCCATGGAGGCCAGACAAAGGCATCAGATGCCCTGGCACTGGAGTTGTGAACCACCCCTACATGGGTGCCAGGAATTGAACTCCAGGTCTTCTGTAATCACTCCAAACTGCTAACTCATATCTCTCTCTCTAGCCTCTGTTCCTTCTGAATTATTTACATTTTTGCTTCTTTTGAACTTTTTTATACCTATTTCATTTATCATATTCTGGAAACTATGGAGGTTTAGCTATGTTGCTTGTTTCTGTGGCTAAATATCTGACAGAAAAAACTTGTGGAAGGAAGGGTTTATTTGGCTTATAATTTAAGGAGTAACAGTTCAACACAGTGAGGAAGGCATGGTGTCAGGTGTGTGAAGTGGCTGGTCACGTTGTAGTCTCAGTTCTGAAGCAGATAATGAATAAGAAGTTAGGTAATGGTCTAACACCTCAAGGCCCACCCAGAGTGACCAAGTTCCTACGGGGATGTGCCACACCTTATAGTTTCCATAACTTCCCAAAATAGCATCGCTAGCTGGGAAGAAGTGTTCAAATATATGAGCTAACAGTGTGAGGAGTGTTTTTCCTCTTCTTTATTTATGTGACTATTTGGTGAAAACACATCTCATCCCTGAACAATTCATTCTATTTCAAATTTTCTTTTTTAAGTTGAAAATCAAAAGACTTCCATAATATTTCACAAGAACTTTCTTCCTTGTTTTTTTTAATAAGGAATACTAAAGTTTTCTCATTTGCACATTAAACAACTGGTTAAATTCTATTTTCATTTAAAACCCTTTGCTGAGGTTCAGCCCAGCACTATGGATCTTTTTTTTCCCACAATTTGCTCCAAAAAAACCAGTTCTTTGTGATTATAGAGGGACTTAGTAGGCCCTGTGAGACATGCAGCCCAGTGCAATCAAGAGCTGCAATGAAGGCATGATCTGACTACTTTTGCGGGCCAGAACTGAGGCATCCGTATTCCCATCAGATCAAGACATTGATTGCTTTCAGCTCATTTCTCTCACAAACTTGTTTAGCACATAAAGAACTGTTTTTCTATTTATCAATCCAGGTTTTGTTCTTCATCATTAAAACTCCATATTCAATTATGGACTAGTTATTTTTAAAGTTAATTATTCTGAATTCACTACAGATTTAAAAAAAATTAAATAGATCACTAAAATAATTTCTGTCTAAAGTCCTTCCCTTTGCCTGTGGAGAATCAAAAATAAATCCATGATCAGCAGTTCTAATCACAAAAATCAAACATGGCCTCAGACTTTGCTATAGGATGCTTTGTAAACTGCCTCATCTCATTTTGACTAGTCTTTATTGACATATGGATCACTCATCTCAATCTAAGGAAGTAACTGACATGTAATTTTAAATGATTATTCTTTTTCAATGTGCACTTGCAATGTATACTAATGCTAATTTAGTGTTTTCCCTATGTCTGGTATGTTCTATCAGGCAAATTAGGACAATTTCAGTTCGGGTTTAAAAAACAAGTATCTTTACCACATGCCCATGAACTTGAGGTACCCAGTGGCTCTTCTTTATCCATTCAGTTTGAGTATTGCCTTTCTTGTAGGGATCTGTCATGATTCCCCATTGCCCTGTGTGTCCTTCCTCTCAGGTTCATTGCAGGCAGCCCTCAGAGAATGTGACTGCTGTAATTCTCTTCTCATCTATTTTGTACTCATTATTCTAAGTTTATAAATTAATATTTAAAAATGCTTTGCCTCCATCTTGTTTATTTCCTGACTCAATTCTATTATAGAATCCCATAATATTATATAATAAAATTATTTTCAAAGAGAAGTATTCCTGTTACTGGAGTTACAAAGTTCATTCTGTTGTCTACCATCTGTCTACCTATCCAACATATATGTATCTTCACTGATCAGATCCATATGTAGATGTTCATCCAGCTGAACAGTCATCCTGCAGATGCAATATTCTGTTGATAAAATCCTACGAACATGATCTCACTACTTTCAAAAGTTTAACTATGGACCTAGTTTTACAGGCAAAGCTTATGGATCAGAAATTGCTTACATCCTTTTTACAGCCATTCCAACCAGTCACAGAGATTTTGTGATTAAGGGTACCTGTTGCTCTTCCCTAGGACTCAAGTTCAGTAACTATGTTGAGTGTTTCAAAACTACCTGTAACTACTTCTTGGGAATTTCATGCCTCTTCTAGACTGAGACTATACAGTCTATTCTCAATTTGAAAAGTCTCCATTGCAAACTTCTCTCTTTGTGCTGCAAAGTTTTCCTTTCCTGAGTTTTGACAAATGTATGAGGTCCTGTAAGGTCATGACAGGATCTTAAATATAAATCTATTTCCCTAAACATTCTGTTGTTGATCATTTTCTTTTATCTTCCATAATCATAGCTTCACTGCTCTTTATATTTTTGCTGTAACATAAATAAAATGTGTACTCTCCTATTGCCTGATGACATTCCTACTTCTGCCTCTATTCATTCTTAAGAGGCTGAATCATCATGAAATGGTAACACACAGTTGCTTTCTACTTTTGAATTAAGGCAGTGAGAAGTGATTTGCTTTCTAATTAGATTTCATTCATTAGAGGATATCCCTTTAAAATGAGAATCAATCTGCAGAATTGGTAACATATGCATCAGTATGATTTGTGAGAGGGACACAAAACCTGGATTTCTTTTGATCAAAGTAGAGAACATGGAAGCATTTTCTCAATGCATTACATAGTAGAAGCAACTTGGGGGCAATGGGGAGATGCAAGTTTGATAACCTGAGTTTAGAGATGCAGCAAGCATGTAAAACAGTTGGCATGGGAGTGGGTACCTGTAACCTTAGAACTCAGGAGGCAGAGACTCAGGAGGATCCTTTGGGCTTGTTGGCCAGCCAACCTAGTCAGATCTAGGTTCAGTGAAATACCCTGTTGAGGCAAACTTTCTTGTCTAACTATCTTTGGACCACAAGCCTGCAAATAATGACCAGAGACTTATTATTAACTATGAAAGCTTGGCCTTAGCTTAAAATTTTTCTCAACTAGCTCTTATAATTTAATTAACTCATACTTTTTAAATCTACATTCTCCCATGTGGCTCAGTTACCTCTTCTTAGTATGGCACATCTGACTTGCTTTGAATTTGCTGGCAAAATTGCGCACCTAGATTCTTCTTCCCAGATTCTCTCTCTCTCTCTCTCTCTCTCTCTCTCTCTCTCTCTCTGCCTGGAAGTCCCACCTATACCTCCTGCTATTGGCCATTCAACTCTTTATTCCACCAATCACAGCAATACAAATTACACAGTGTATAAACATCCCTCAACACCCTGCGTCACAAAATAGGGCAGAGAACAATAGAGAAAGACATGCAATGTTGATCTCTGGCCTCCACATGTATAAGAGAACACATATAGGAATACACACAGAGAGAGAGAGAGAGAGAGAGAGAGAGAGAGAGACAGAGAGAGAGAGAGAGACAGAGAGAGACGGAGAGAGAGAAGAGTGAGAAACTTTAAAGAAAAACTTAAACTATTCATGGCTGAAGAAATTTTCTTGGATTCTTTTGGAAAATGGAAATCTGACTTTCTATGTGTTTTGTGTTTGTTTGTTTTAATGGAACCGCTGTGCATATATTTTGAAAAGTTCTAGAGAGTACAAGCACCACAGCCAGCGCTAGAAACCTCAGTCCTAAGAAATGCCCAAAAAAGTAGTCTGTGTTCCCTGTTAGTGACCTGAAAGACATAGACTGAAGGGACCAGGCAAAAATGACATCACTCTGACTTTAACATTCTGGTTATCTAAGTGGACTTCCAGAAAAAAAAATGAAATTAATATTTAGCATGATCCAAAGATTCCTTTGCCAGGTGAAATAAAACTAAAGAGCACTTACTCACTTGAGGTCAGCCCTGACCCTGCGCATTCACATGCCAGTGACCCCCAAAGCTTGCCAGAACAGTAATGTTAATGAATCAAAGACCTTAAGAGCTGCGTTAATAGTTTGCCCTTTCTGCAGCGAAGACTGCTGGAAACCATGACCAGTGCCAGGGGAAGCCTGGAGACTTCATTGTGTGCCACACTTTTCCATTTTCCAAATTAAATAATTTACAAATGTGTATTTCTAAAAGTCAGACATCTAGATTTTTTATGTTTTATGAGAGATTCATTTAATAGGTTTTATTTTTGAAATAAATTACTAATAGGAACCCTGCTTTGGGAATTTTATCAAATTTTCACTAACCCATGAAACTAATCTCTTGAATGTGCAGTGGAAAGCAACCAATTGCAGTGACTAGACTGGATTATAGGTTTGCTTTGTGGGCCAAACTGATCATGCTATGAAGTTTTGTTTTGTTTTGTTTGTTGTGCTTGCTTTCTAGGTTTCATTATGTTTAAAGAAAAGAATCGTTTCCAAATGCCTTTTAAGTTCCAATATTAGAAAAGAATCTTCCTTAAGTCATTGCATGGCAGGCTAAAAATTACAAAACTTTCAGTTACTCATATAAATATAGCATGCAACAGGGATTTACTGGTGGTGGAGGAATAAATTGCTTAAACATTGGAAATAAGGACCTAAAAATGCTGGCTGGATTTGTTTAAAGCGCCCAGAGCACCTGTTATGTTAGGATGCTTTTCTTTTTATATTTTATCTAGTAATTCCCTTCGTGGTCTTTTTTCAGTGACAAGGCTACAGAAGTGAGTAGAAATTTAGGCAAGCCTGCAATCTACAAGTCAACTCTGATGGACATGTACTAGTTTTTGTTCTCATATTTCCTTGACCTGAAATAGTAACCTGGCATATCCATGCACTTATAAACATTACATGATATTTGACTTTTATGTGTATTTATGTGTATCCATTAGAGGCCAGAAACCCACACTGGCCATCTTCCTAGATTGCTGTCCATTTACCTTTTAAGAAAAGTCTCTCACTGAACTCAGCATTCATATAGACTAGACTGGGTACCCAGAGGCTCTATTGATCCGACACCTGTCTATGTTACCTTGTGGTAAGATTACAGAGACGTATGACCATCCAGCTTTGTGTGTGGGTGCTGGGGACTTGAATTTTGATTCTCATGCGGGTGCAGCAAGCACTTTACCCCTTGAGCTATCTCCCCAGTGCTGTGTGAACTCATTGTAAGAGCTGTGGCTGATACCGGTATTGCAGCATTTAGGTCAAAAGGATTCCACAGCATTATTAGTCTCCCTATTTTAACACCTTTACAGTCATCTATCAGGCTGCCAGTAACACAGTTCTACATTTGTGCCTTTGCATGGGGAAGTGAATTGATACAGCAGACTCAGTAGTTAGGGCTTATCAGACTATGCCATTGTAACCATACTGTCAGATTTCAATGTACCACTCTTTAATTTCTCTTGGTTCAACATATTCTACTTTCAGACTCCCTCAGCCTGTTTTGAAAAGTAAAATGTTTGGATTTTATTAAAAAAATATTACAAAAAGAAAAGTAATAGTCAATATGACTATGAATGATCTATTAGAAAAAAAAAACACCGACTTTTCAAGGAGCAGCTCAGTAGGAGAGTGTTTATGTAGCATGCCATGCTGGGGTAAAATCCCCAACACTGCAAAACAAGCTTAAATGTTAGCAAAGGTTTTCCCTAGGGCATATTTTAAGGGAAATCCATATCCTTAAAGTTGTGTAATCAGAGCTTGGCTGACAAACTCTGGACTTATTGTTTCATGACATCATTCTGTGAACATCTACCAAGAACACTGTATGCACTTGTTTTTCTTCCCTTTGAGGAGAGCCAAACATTCTCATTTGCACACGTATGAATAAAAGGCTTTGTCTGCTGTATGATGTAAAAAACATGAAAAGTAAACCAAACAGATAGCAACTGCCAGAAGTGACTTTCACTGAGGAAAGATTAACATTATTTTTTATCATGCTTGCTCACTTATTTATTTAGTTTTACTTGGCCACATATGCCACAATGCACATGTGGAGCTCAGAGGACAGCTTGCAGGAGTGTTTTCTTCTTTCAATATGAGGAGATAGGGGATTGAACTCAAGTGGTCAGGAATGGCAAGCAGACACCTTTACCCACTGAGACATCTTACCAGCTCATTTTTGATATTCTTTGTAGTCAACCATGAATACATTTAATTAAATATGCAAATAAGGTTTGAATATTTAATTGTTAACATGATATTTGATCAAATGGTAAACGGGTTCCTGGTTTTATGATAGAAACAGAATTTCAGAAGAGAATTTTGACCATTTTTAGGATAATGGATATTCGCTTTTCTCTTTTGTTTTGAATGGCTGTGACTTTGGAGAGGCTTAATGATTGCTGAATAGAAAAACCTGTTGTACTTAGTGACAGTCCACATGGCCAAGTTATAGAAAATTTGTCACCTCTATTTTATTGTGAAAATATGAAATTTAAATGTTGAAAGACTTCATCTTGCTTGTTAGTTGTCATGGTAATAGAAAATGAAACAAAGAGGTAAGAATTTTTTCCTACAAAATCATGTTTGAATTGGGACAATAACACAGAATTTCTTCTTGTGTCACAAGAAGTCCTTAGAGCCTGAAGACAGTTACTTGGCTACAGGAGACATAGCAAGCCACAACTTTGCCATAGTCAATCACTAGTCTTTAAAGCAACATATTATAGCTGTCAAAATATTTGAAAATTACTTTGATTGCTTAGTCATAAAATAGTATGAAAATGCTTTGCTTCTAAATAGTATATATCCCATGATACTTTAGTTAACACACAATAAGGTAAATGCATACAGGAAGATGTACTTATTTTTCTGCAACAAAATAAAAGATCATAATAGACTAATTATTCACAGCTGTCTTAGCCTGGCCACTCATCCTTTTTCATGTTAATAAATTCATTGCTGCAAATAAAGTTTAAATATAACAAGACACATAATTAAAAAGCACTGTATTTTTATTTGTAGTGCAACTTCAAGGCTAATTATAATTACCTGTGACATTCCAACTTGAAATAGGAAGGTTTGAAGGAGCTCAAGTCTGCTGAGAACATGAGTTCTGAGTTTTGATGTTCATTCTTTGAAAATTAGAAGGGTAGTATGTCCAATTAGATTCCTGAGTCTCAGTTGCTAGCAACACCACTTCCACAGAGGGTTTTAAGGATGGATATGTATTCATTGGAGAAGTGCTGGGAGCTGAGTAGTTGGGATGGACTCTCTGGCTCCTGGAAATGGATGTTGACTTCTTAGTTTTAGTGTCTTCTTATCTCATGTATTTCAGGCTGGCCTCAAACTAGCCATACAGCTGAAGATGACCTTGAACTCTTGACTCTCTGGCTCTACCTCCCCAGTTCTGGGATCATAGGAATATACCACAACACCTAGTGTCATGTTGTGATAGGGAATGAATGCAGGACTTTATGCATTATAGGCAAGTGCTATATCAACTGAACCACATCCCCAGGATGGTTACTTTTTCTGCAGTTATTTTTCATGGGCTACTGCTCGTTCATCTTCGGCATTAACAGCTGACCTTTGGCCAGGCTGTAGCTGTTTTTACTAAGTGCAAATGTGAGCATCCTTTCAAACTTGAATAAATGTCATAACATAATTTGAATATAGATGATTATGCTCTATTGAGTTCTATGTTTGCTTCGCAATTTAACTCAAATAATTTCAAAATGAGCCAATGAGCTAATTTCACAGCTTAAGGATTTCCGAAGTGATGAGATTCATTTTCATTCTGATTTTTTAGTCACACACAGTATAGTACTAAGATGTGCAAAAATTAATTCTAGGTACAGCTGCTCCTTGACATTCAGTGGGATTGGCTCCTGATTAAACCCATTGGAACTTAATATCTCTGTAAAATATCTAACCTTCTGAATGCTGGTGTTCAGTACACAGCACTGCAGAGTACCGCTGTGTACCCTCATGATTATAGAGCAGCAGAAAACTGGGGCTTCCTGCTGTTGCCAAGCAACCAAGAGAGTATTATTGTATTTACGTTTCCATCGCAGGACAGGATCAAATTTGAAATATGACTTCTATCGAGTGGGTATCTCTTTTCGCCATGATTCTATTGGACAAATAATGGTCATACCATTACAATTCAGAGACTCTCTATATTAGCACTTAGGCTGAAGGTCAAGAACAGTACTAGTGTACTGAAAACCTCCTCATATAATTTTTCTAAAAGTGAAGAATAAATGATTTTTAGAGAGCCATTGATTCTCAAAGAAGTTAGATGCTAAGAGGTGTGATCAGGCTCACAGTTAAGGTCAGAGGTCATTAGCACTTGAGCACACTCTTCTGCTCCTCCTCAGTAGAACTACTTAAAGACAGGTTCTCCTCTTCACACAGCAGAAATGAGTGAGCCATTGATCTGAAACAAATCACAGATGTGCAGCAGTGTCCTCTGATTCTGATGCAAGTCACTGATAAAGTATCCAAAGTTGCCCATGGCTGCTGCCAGGAAACAAACTATACCTCTGAAGTTTGCTTATTTTTTATTGACATGAAATAGAAACTGAGACATCTGGGACAGTAGAAAGTGCAGCCCACTGCACTTTAAAGGGAATTTAAAAATGAAATTTAGCATAAGGAAAAGTTAGATTATTTTTTATTACATTAGGGTCCCACCCTACATTTATTATGGCTGAAATCAAGGCTGTTATTTTTTCTGACTTTAAGGAAGATATGTGAACAGTTCCTAAACTCCTTTAGTGGTGCAAATAGTAAATCAGGCTAAAGGATTTGCTTCTATGGGCTTGGTGTTTACTCTTTTTTCAGCATTTACAATTGATTTTTGTCATCATTCTTTTTTTGTTGCTGTGTTTTGTATTTTGTAATGATATTTCATATTGACTTTCCATTCTGTTGTGATAAAACACTTTCACCAAAAGCACCTTAGGGAAGGAATGTTTTATTTGGCTTACAGTCCAGGTCACAGTCCATCACTGAGGGAAGTCAGGGCAAAAACTCAAGAAGGAACTTGGAGGAAAGCCTACTTGCTATTCAACAAAGCATGACCTCTAACCAGGGAACTCACAGCCAGGAAAATACAGCAGAAACCAGAGGAACACCACTTGCTGGCACACAGGCACACTCATACTTTAGGGGATGGTGCTGTCCACAGTGGACTGGAACCTCCTACATCTATTAATAATCAAGACAATCACCAGAAGAAATGTCCACAGGCCAGTCTTGTAGTCGGAGAATGCTTGTTCGTTTCCCGGCTGCCCAGACCCAAATAATCACACAGAAACTATTTTAATTACAACAATTCTTGGCCAATAGCTTAGGCATATTCCTACTTAGCTCTTATATCTTCAGTTAACCCATTTCTATTCATTTATTTATTGCTTTGAGACTGTGGCTCACCAGAAAGGTTCTGGCGACATCTTTTGCCTTCGGTAGCTACATGGTGTCTCTTTGACTCTGCCTATCTCTCTCTCTCTCTCTCTCTCTCTCTGTATATATATATATATATATATATATATATATATATATATATATATATATATATATATATATATATATATATATCACTCTTCAGATTTCCCAACAGGTTTTATTCTGCTAATCCATTGACTGAAATAGTTTTATTTATTTGTCAAAAAAGCAACACGTATACAGAAGGACATCCCACATCACAGCCTTATCCAGGTAACCACTTAATTGGGACACCTTTCTCAGGTGGCTCCAGGCTGTGAGCAATTGACAGTTAAAGCTATGTGGGAAACTTCCCTAATGATTTATTTGAAAACAATGGGAGAATATCAAACTTTCAAATGCATGTTGAAATGTTAATGTTCTACAAAGTTTCGATTTCTACATGTTCTGTGACATAGTTCAATAAATGTTTTTAGAGTTGGACTAACTTAACAAAAGGGGAACTTTTATTCATTTGGGAAAGATTCAATAAAAAACTTGATTTTTTAAAATGGTCTTGAATTTAATAATAACAACCCAAGTGAGTAATACTTGACTATATAATCTAAGAGATATGTTTTTAATACCTTTTCAAAATGGGATATTGAATAAAGTTACTATTTTATTGAAAGTTTGCAACTCATCTTGTCTATATACTTATCTATTTATCTTGTCTATTTCATTGGGGAAAAATAAGAAAACCCAATCAAATATAGCACATAATATTTGTTTTTAATTTAAGATAAGGTAAGGACTGAAGAGGTCGCTGAACAGGTATAAGTGCTTGTCATACAAACATAATAATTGAAGTTCAGATGTTAGAATGTGTGTAATGCCAGGTGGTTGTAGTAGCCCTTGGGACCTTTAAAGGTAGAGACAGAAGAGCCATGAAGTGAACTAGCCATTTAGATTAGCTGAAGCAGTGAGCTTTGGGTTCAAAAGAGAGACCTTGCCTCAACACTTAAGATGGAGAATATTCAAGGAAGACACCTGGCCTTAACATTTGACCTCTACAGTCATACACATATGACTTTCCTCACTACACACATGTCAACAGGCATACATGTATGTATATCACACATATGCACAGACAGAAAATAAAATGAACTCACAGAATTCTTTTTGAAAACTGAAAAAATGAAAAAGGAAAGAAAAATAACTACTTGAATTTTACTTACTAATAAATTACATGTAATTTTCCTTAAGTTGTAGTTACATATGTCTGTACAAATGGGAAATGATTACGGTATCTACTCTCCAGCATGGCAGCTATTCTCTGAGGATTACTAAGCACTCTGAGTGGGGAGGATGGGTTCATGAACATAATTCTGCAGCCTCATTTTCACTTTCCTCTAGTAAATAACCTTCCTGTGCTAAGGGTGTATTTGCTAACCACTACTCCTTTTCTATCTTGTGAGCTTTGGTTCCTCCACAGTAATAACCAGGAGAAGCAGAAGTGGCATGCTGATCTAAGTGCAGCAAATCTTAGTTTTATGTGCAGGTGTGGTAAAAGACCATCTCCCTTTCTTACCTGAGCTCAAATACAGGAGCTGTGCACATATGCTGTAATTGTTAATCCTTTAAACTAGGACTTCATTAATTAAGAGCCGTAATCCCTAAAGCTAGGCCAGCTGATCTCTTTATACACTGTCTAGAGAGGGAGGATTTAACAATACATATTAGCAGTAAACTAAGAGGATGTATCCTATAGCAAAATCCCTTATTTTCAAGTATTATAAGGTAAATTATATTACTGTAATACAAAGAAAACCTGGAATGTAGGCAGGAGGTCATTTGTTCATTCCTGGATGCCCAAACCACAAAATAATCACACAGAAACTATATTATTTGAAATACTGTTTGGCCAATAGCTTAAGCATATTTCTGGCTTACTCTTATATCTAAAATTAACCCATTTCCATTAGCTTTTGTATCACCATGTGGCTGTGGTTACATGGCAAGACTCCTGCATGTCTGTCACTGGCCAGAGCTACATGGCTTCTCTTTTACCCAGCCTTCTTTCTCCCAGCATTCAATTTAGTTTTCCCTGCCTAACTCAATTCTGTGCTATTATAGGCCAAAGCAGCTTCTCTATTCATTAACCAATAAAGGCAACACATAGACAGAAGAACTTCCCAAACCATATCCCCTTTTCTGTTTAAATGAAAGGAAAGTTTTAACTTTGACATAGTAAAATTCCATATAACAAAGCAGGTATCAAGCAAGAATTACTGTTACAATACTTATATCTACTTTATCTTTTATCATAACTAAGGAAAACAATAATTATATCTATTCTTCAACTCTATCAAAGACTCTAGAAGGACATAATATTATTTTAGTAAATAGGAAGTGCATTGTAAGCTATTTCTGAAAAATTGACAGAGACATCTTGCTACCTAGACAGTCACCCAAAGGTTTTCTGTAACATTGTGGGCACCTACCTTCAGCCTACTGACCCATAGTATCCAACAGACTTTTCAATAAAGCAGGAAATTTGAAGATCTGTTCTGCCTTGTATTCGCAAAGTCCATCAGTTGCTTTCTTCTGTCCTGCAGAATGTCTGGCAGACTCTTTCGTAAAGCAGGAACCGTGAAGGATAGTTTCAACTTTTGGCAAGTTCAGCAGTCATTTTTCTGTGAGTCCTTCATGTCAAGTTCATACAGCATAATAGCAAGCAGTCCAGGCAAGAGCATTTCTTGCTCAAATGACTAACAAACTCCATAAGGAGACTCTTCGATGCTCATCAATCTCTTGAAGTATATTGGTGCTACCAGGAGCAGGTATGTCTCATTGTCATGAAAAGTCCTAAGCTATTAAAACATTTTAAATGTCATATTCTGAATGTCTCTGAAAGATTTGAAGAATACCTATCTAACTGAAATATATCTCTGTATATCTAGAAAATCTAACTACAAGCTTGACTATAATAAATGACTATCTATTAATATGTATTTCTTAATTATACATTACATTTTTAAATGAGCTACACAAAAACAATACCTTAATCAAGAGCAGAAATATACAAATAACAAAATTGACCTTAAATTTGTATCAATAAAATAAGATACATACCAATGTAAATCTCTATAGCATATCCCCCTTTAAATGTAAACAATCATTTATAAACAATATTTGGCAATTTGGGTGTAGTTCTTTCCAAATTGCTTCCTGCTTTTTGTTGGTCGAAGTAATTTTTGGGGGTGTTCATGATGACCTTTCGTGGGGTCTTGGTTCATCAAACCATGTTAGTCTGGAAAGAATCCATAGGTTTTTATCTTCTGTGGAAACAAAAGCAGAACATCTTTTTCAAAGCAACACATCCTTAGACACAAATTCTGAAGTCAAGATACCTTTAAAATATGTGTGTTGGCTTGCTTAGCAGCCCATACAATGAAATGTCTCTTTGTACTTGGCTCTTTCACAGTCAAAAAATTCAAAGAAAACACAATAATATACACAATCCAGATTCTCTGTGTATATTCCATCTTTAACTGACTTATTTTTCTTACTCTATAACTTTTTCTAAAAGTTTAATATTTATTTTATTATCTTTACTCCTTTAACCTATGACTGTCTGTACTCTTTTATTTTATAACTGTCTATATGCTTTTCCTCTCTCTTTCTCAGTCCTATGTACATTTATCCAACATTGTGACTCATTTAGAGGTTTGTTTTGTCTGAATCTGCCTTTATTGTGTATCTGTAATTATTTTCTGACCAGAAGCTCCTTTTTTGTAATGCTAAGTGGGCATAGCTAGGGTACACTTGGCCCTGCCTGTTTGCTCCACCAAGTCCAACATGGCGGAGGCATGTTCACTGCCTCTGAGAGCCATGTACAATGCCCCATTTTTAGGCACACAGTGGGTCTATGCTGCCATTAGGCAAGTTGTAGCACTCTTCTCACAGACCCCATTTTTATGCTCTGTAGCTGGATTTCCCGAAAGAGTCAGAGCTATCCCTGCTGGCAAACCAGGAAGCCTTAAAGGAGCCACACAGTTTTTACTGCTACTGCTGATTCAGGAAGCCTCTTAAAAGAATTGTACTTCTGCTTGCTTCTAGCAAACAGAGCCCACCCAAGAAAATGCTGTTACCAAAAAACCATGCTTAACTCTGTTCTTTTGTGTCTAGAATTCCTTTTTAAGCTTTCTCAGGTTTTAAGTTAAAGAAGCTGGTGCGCTAATTTGTAGACATGGGGCCACCAGACCACAAAATAATCCCACAGAAACTATATTATTTGCAACACTGTTTGGCCAATAGCTTAAGCATACTTCTGGTTTATTCTTATATCTTAAATTAACCCATTTCCATTATTTTTGGATCACCACGTGGCTGTGGCTTACTGGCAAGGTTTTTGTACATCTGTCACTGGTGGCAGCTACATGGCTTCTCTTTCATCCAGCCTTCTTTCTCCAAGCATTCAGTTTAGTTTTCCCTGCTTAGCTCAATTCTGTCCTATCACAGGCCAAAGCATCTTTTTTACTCATTAACCAATAAAAGCAACACTTACACAGTTAAATTTCCCACACCATGGGAACTTATTATATACACACACTTTATCTTCTAAAAAATATTATTGTAGCATCGGGTATTCACTCCAAAACTTTACACATGTCAAGCAAGTGCTTTAACCATTGAGCTGCATTTACCACTGAGCTCTGGTCCTTAAAACTTTTTTTGTCACTTTTGAGATTATAATTGCAGCATTTCTCCCTTTCTTTCCTCCCTCCAGACCTTCCTATGTATTCTGCCTTGCTCTCTTTCAAATTCATGACCTCTTTTTTGCATTAATTATTGTTAAATACATAAAGCTTACTCAGCCTGTATAATGTTACTTGCATGAATGTTTTCAAGGTTGATCATTTGGTATTGAATAATACATTGGTGTTCTCATCCCTGAGGGAGACTGAGTCTCCCACTTTCAGTGTTTCTTAGTTGTCTGTAGTTCTTTGTATAGGGTTGAGGCCTTATGATCTTTCTTCTGTCCACTTTGGTACATCTATTGGTGTTGTTCTTTTTCAGTTCATATTTAGGAAGTCACATTATTGAGACTTTGTGGGTATAGCCTCTGAAATTTCTAGGAGATACATTTCTAACTGATCCTCTAGCTCTTACACTCTTTTCTCATCACCTTTTGAAATGTTCCCTGAGCCTTAGATGCAGGAGTGTTTTATAGATGTATCAGTTGGGAAGGGCTCCACAATGCTGCCTTTTGATCGGCTGCAGTTTTCTGTAAAAGAAAAGTTCCCTTGATGAGAAGTAAGGACTACATTTATCTGTGGGTATAATGAGAGCTTATTTAGAGTGTTGTGGGGAATTCTGCTGGTTTAGTAAAATGGTGATTTTAGGTTCTCCTCCAAGATTTACGACTCCACTAGCTGTGGGTAGTTGCCTATGTTTCCAGTATCAGGTACAATTTTCTCTTATCGAGCAGGTCTTAGGTTCAATTAGAGGGCTGTTATTAACCACCAAGCTATGCGTGCCACTACTGTACCCTTAGAATTGCCTTGCCACGCTAGTCATTGTGGTTTATAGGTGTCACGTAACTGGTGATAGCTTCCTTCCTTTGGAAATTTTTTGGCACCATCTGGTACCATGAAAGCTAGTCCTCAGGGAGGAGGCACTCAGGTTATTTCCAGATGAGAAGCTTCTGGGTCCTATGTTTGAAGTACATGGTATGTTGGGCATTAAGGACTTAACCTTTTACCTGGGGAACAACCAAGGGCAATAGAAAGACTGTATGTTTTGAGAGTCTGTTGGATAAGCCTGGCCAACAACTCCAAAGAGGGGTTCTCATGCCTGGTATTGGGGTTTTTATTAGGTGGTCTTTGGCTCTTGGATGGAGAATAGTCAGATGAGAAGAAAATTAAACTATGTATTTATATACAGGCTTGCACATAGGCATTGTTTTTAGGTAAAAAGTTAAGAGTATGATTTCTTATGACTCTTCAGACATTCTATCTATTATTTTATCATTCTCCTTCTGTGTTTATCTCTCCCTCTCCATAACTAGAGCCTCAGTTTACCCATTTCCCTATCAGACCACTTATATTCTGCTATTTTCCTCTTTTATTGCTCACCCACCCACCTTCCCTGGCTACAGTTCCATTTTTACTTTTCTATTTTCTTCATTGACTCTAGGATATGTACTCACATCTGAAGGTTTGAAGCTAGAAGTCTTTAGTGATAAAGAACAGTTGGAAGAGTCTTTCTGAGTCTAGGTTACCTGACTAAATATGATTCATCTCTAGTTCTATCCATTTACCTGCAAAGTTCATGATTTCAATTTTCTTTCCCTTGGAATAGTATCCCATAGTGTATATGCACCACATTTTCATCATCCATCCACCGGTTCAGGTAAAAGATATTTAGGTTGTTTCCATTTGATAGCTACTATGAATAGAGTAGCAGTGAACATAGCCAAGCATAAGTTATCTGTTGATTAGGATGCCGTCAAGTTCTTTAAGCACATGCCTACACATGCTATATCTGGGTCATAAGGTAGATTTATTTTTGCCTTTTTGAGAATTCTCCATGCTGATTTCTGCAATGACTACAGTTTGTTGTCTCCTAACAGTGAATGAGAGTCCTTTTTTTTTTTTTTTAACACCTCTGGCTGCATTTGTTGGTTGCTTTGTTGATATTTGCCATTGCCATTTAGACTGGGGCAAGACAGGCTCTCAAAGTTGTTTTGCTTTTCTTTTCACTAATGTTATATAAAACCCAGACTCAGTGAATGCAAAGAAAGATAAGTTGAGGCCTTATAATAATAGCCAGTTTACATGCAAAGTTTGGAATGCTTTATTAGAAATCCACAGATCTCAAATCAACAATTCCCTGAACGAAATGTGGTTGCTAGGAGACCACACAAGATAAAAGGTTTCTCCTGAATATCCTAGAATGTGCATTGGTACCATTGTACCCAGATCTTAGACCCCCCAGTAACATTGTTAGTCAGTCCTTTGTCTTTGCTGGTGAAGACACTCAGTTCTCCAGTTAGGCATTCTTTCTTCCCTCAGTAAATGAAGTATCATTTGTGATAATAATTCTGAAAGCAGCACAACATTCTTCTTGAATTCACTATTGAAAACATGAACTGCCTTAATATGCCCATGTGTATGACCGTTGTGATCTCTTTGGCCACAGCAAGTAAACAAACCAAAAATAGAGTTAAGGACTTAACATGAATTCAGGATACATATAAAAGAATTTCATCATTTCAAGATTTAAATAATTAACTGTACTTATTGTGTGTATGTTTGTGATGGGCGCTAGGGGAGACACATGGAGGTTAGAGGACAAACCAGCAAGTCAGTTGTCTCTATCCAGCATGTGGGGCTCAGGGTTCAAACTTGGGTCCTCAGTCTGGGTGGCAACAGTTCACTTCACCAGCTGAGACATCTCACCAACGCCTGGCCATTATATTTTAAATTGACTGGAGATGGAGTTTTATCAGTCAAAATGTAATTGAATTACTCTGGGTTCTTTGAAAAAGAAACAAAGAAAAGATAAAACTTTCATAATAAATGAATTAAATAATTTTAGACCTTGAATGTCTTCTATGTCTCTTTTTACTAGTATCATATAGTCAGCTATGCTTGAGTTGAATGTACATTGGTATTTGCATTAATCACCTGAACAGAATTAGAGGTGGGGTGTTAGTAATCTAGAGTCTTAATTGAAGGAGACACCTACAGTTTTTCTATCAAGGGAGCTGTCTTCCCTTCAAACTAAGAAATGTGATTTTCCATTTTTACCAAGATAAGCAGATATTTGCCAGAAAGTAAGCTAATGAATCCCGTGAATGCCGAGTGTTTTTATTAACAAGCTGGCATGTCTCAGCAAGTGTTGCTATGGAGAAGTTTGAAGCTGGCAAACACTTCTCAGCACAGTGTTTTTGCATTTGTTACTCTGCCATTTCTCTTTTTCTGCAACTCCTATGGGGGACGGAGTATGGAGGATGGAGATAATTGGAAGGTATTGTTAAGTGCTGCAATGGAAGTCAGTTCTGCTGCAATCAGTTCAGCTCAGCCCTGATCGGCCTGTGTAGGGTGAGTCCTTCATGATGGGAGGAACTGCCCAGGGAACAAAGCCTCCTCTGCAATCTGGGCAGGGAAAAGTGTTCCCACACTATGAAGCTGCCACTGAGATATGCACCGGCCACGAGTCGCCGTTTATCTTTATTAGACTCAAGGAAGAAATCGGTTTTCCTACTACAGAAAACAAACATTAACTTATCTAGTTTTTATGTGGTCAGCTGAACATCTAGCATTAGTATCAGTTAGTCAAAGATCATTTCTTTCCCCTAGACCTGTGGGTTCAGAAATTTGGGGTACAATCAGATATCTTACATATCAGGTATCATGCATATCAGATATTTACATTAAAATTCATAACAGTAGCAAAATTACAGTTATAAAGTAGCAATGAAATAATTTTGTGGCTGGGCTTACACAGCTTGAGGAATTATATTAAAGGTCAAAGCATTCGGAAGATTGTGAACCACTGTTCTAGATGAATTGATTCCAAGACTAGAACATGCCTGGGACTATCCATGTCTGAGCTTGAATGTATTCAATAACCAGGAAGTTGAGGCATTAGCAGATATGTTACATGAAAGGGACTATTTAGGCAGACTGTCAAGACTTTGAAGGATCACTGAGGAGTACTGAGTCTGCTTTTTGTTAGAAATTTGGGGTACAAAAGAAAAAGAGGTTCTGTGGTAGTGGTCGTGGTTGTCAGGCTTAAGCTCAGAGAGTTAACTGAACAGGTTTTAGAATCACTTAGTTCACAAACCTATGGGTGTGCATGCGGGGACACATCCACAGGGGGTTAACTGAAGTGCGATGCTTCACACTCAATTTGGCAGCATCATCCCATAGGCTGGGGGGTCCTCTGCTGAATAAAAGGGAGAAAGTGAGCCAAGCACCAGGATTCTCTTTGCTTCCTAGTGGTAGACACTAGGAATGTGTCCACCTGCCCCATGATCCTGTGGCTGTGACTTTCTTGTCGTGATCCCTTAAACTGTGAGGCGGAGCAACACTTCTTTAGTTTTCTATCGTCAGGTATCTTGTCACAACAGTGAGACAGAGTAAGGAATGCAATAACAATGCTCATTGCTTTAGCCTTTTCCTAATGCAAAGAATGCTGTTAGGATGATGTCTAAGGTTGCAGGAAGGAATTCTTTGAAATAAAAAAGCTGGAATAGCACGGTCTCAGCTTGCAGTCATATCTTATTGAACACACATATGGTAAAGTATTCCAGGAGAGAGTCTCCAGCCATAGAAAGGGGACCTAAGAAGTGAGTCTGCCATGAATGTTGCAATGTTTATGTTGGGGATGGATGAGTTTTCTCTTTCTCTGTGAAATGACTGGTTTAGAGTATAGGAGGGGATCAGATAATCCAGACAAAGACAGGAAGCTCATAAATTCCCACTACAGGAGTTTTCTGGTGAGAGATTTTAAAATCCCACTGAAAGGTTCCCTCATGAAAAAAAAAAGCCTACCAAGTGTTTGTCTTAGGGAGAAGAATGCAAAAGCCAGCCATCTCGAATGTTAACAAAAAGCACATTAATCTACCTTGAGTCTATCTCTTTTCCTTGCCTGCTTATCTACCAGGGGTATCTTCCTCCTAGCCTGCCACAAAAACATCCCGATATTAAGAGGTGTTTGCAAACCTTCTGGAGGGTCAGAGTTCCTCCTCTGGCTGCCTGGTATTTTCCATCATAGTTCTCTTAGCAACAGAGCAAAACTGAAGGACAGCTCTGGCCTTGGAGAATGAAGAGGTTTGAGTAGAAGTCAGTCCTCCTGAGGAATGAGGGAGCAAACATCGGGAAGGGGAGAGGGAGGCCTTGACTCTGGGACCTCGTGCCAAGAAGCTTCTCTAAAAGTTCAAAGAGAGAGTTGGACTTGGATGCCTTTGAAATTTTATTCCTGGCCACACAGAAACAATAAATGACTTGCCACCAGCCTGAAGGAATTTAATGAGGAAATAAATACTGGGGTAAAGTTAATTGAGTTATTACATACCATTTGTGCTTTTAAATGTTTCAAATTTTATTGAATTTACTCCAACTGGAAATAATGTGTAAAATGTATGGAAATTGTAGAGGATGGAAATGTAACTGACTGCCCAGCAGAAAGATATTCCAAAGGAGCTCTCAGACTACTGAAACAGTGAAGTGAACCTAAAGAAACTAGACTTTGCCCAGGGGCTCCCTGAACAGCTGGGAAGAGGAAAGGAAGAACTTTACCCAGAGAAAGGTTTTCAGCTTGTTTGATGACCTTGAAGGAGACACTTGGAGTTGTGACAGTGGTGGGTGGGGACCACTCCTGGACTGGACTATTTAGTTATGCACACCTTTTGTTTTCTAAAGCCCCACTCTTGTGGTAGGACCCAAAGATGAACTTGGGCATGGGCATCACTGGATCTTTTTGTCTTTTTTCAAAGTGTGGACACCTTGAATAAATCTCCCTCATCTGCTTTTGACTAGTAAAAAAAAATGACACTTTAAAGATGTACCTAGCTCAGGAACCACTGGGTATCAAGCAGCAAAGCCTATGAATCAATTTATTCATTTTATTAACATGAATTTTAGTTAATTATTGATATCCCAGTCCCACACATTATGAACTGAAGAGCAGAATGATGATCAATTTATTTATTAAAGAATTTCACATTTTTTTACTAAAGCTATTATTGATCAATAGTGATAGATTTAATAGAAGCACGGTTTTATCTTCATGAAGTTCACTGTTTTGAAGTTTTGGCAGGAGACAGAAGTAACTCATGTGCCACCAAGTAAAGTAATTGCTCTGAAGATTACAAGGGAAACAAACTAGAACTTGTATAATATTGCAGTAATGTGTGTTTATGAACAGTGGGGGAAGTGATAATATGAACCCCCAAAGGTTAATTAGGACTAAATTATTATTTAAATTATTTTGGTATAATTTCCTCTTAGTTTCATTTCCTTTTTGCTATGTTAAAGTACCTCCAGAAAAACAGCTTCCAGGAGAAAGGATTCATTTGGCTCTCAGTCCCACGTTAGCCAAGGTGAACTCAAAGCCGCCAGTCACAGTGCATCACAGTCAAGAGCAGAGAGAGAATGGGTGTATACTTGCTTGGACATAGACCACTCTCCGCCTCTAGAGTGCAGGATCCTCTGCCTAGGGGATGGCATTGCTCACAGTGGATGGATCTTCCTACCTCAGTTAGCACATGGTCAAGGTAATTTCTAGCAGATAAGCCCACAGGCCAACTTGGTCTTGACAATCCATCACCTGAGACTCTTTTCCTACCTGCTTCTAGATAAGGCAACTTAACACTTAGGAATAACCAGAACAAAGTGCAGCACTAAAACCATCATGGTTCTCTTTTTCACAGAGAGATTATGACTACAGATCTCAGTACATCCTTTCCGCAATATCTTCTTTCCTAATTTAGGAATGAAAAATTTACCTTTCCACTAACTACAACCACAAGCCCAGTGTTTGAGGAGCAAAGCTATGTCTTCAAGAAACCACACTGCTTGTTCTCATAACCCAGAAGAGAAGTAAGGGAGTATCATGTGAGTAAGAAACAGCATTAACATTGCAGATGGACATGTAACTTATATCCCAGACAGAACAAGGACTATGCAAATTCTATCCTTTATTCATCACAACGTGTAACCTATGACACACATGCAGCCAAGCAAACTATTCTTCAAAGCATTCTCTTTTTCTTTTCAGAAAGAAATTATGTGCTAACTGATATGGCACTGTATGTGTATGGATCAGTATTTCAACTACTAAACTGACGTGACTGAGATGAGCCATTCTGAGAATGTTCTCTAGAGTGGGTTAAGACTAAATTGTTAGGGAATGTACTCATTTATCCCTCTGGGATTTCCGGGAAGTCTTGGTGATCTTATAAGTCCAAGATTACTTTCTTGCTATTTTGATGTTGTTCTTAACAGTGGGCTCTTTCATGGCATGAGGGAAAATTGACATAGAAGAAGATAGAAAAGCATCACCATGGGCTTGCTGTGTGCTGCATCAAAGGTGGCAGCAGCAGCAGCAGCGCCATTTAGGACCATCTTGTAGCATCTTACCAAAAGAGTGAACTATCTTTGCTTTCAACTCAGTAAACTAATAAGCAACTGTGAGCTGTGTAGCAGTCCAGTGCAGGAGTGTTGCCAATGCTTATTTTGACCGGATGGTTCAGGATAATCACCTTGCAGTAAAGCCAGCTGCTCCCACTGGTGAGTCATCTAAGCTATCAGCAGCAGTGTTGCCAAAACAAACATGTTGATGGACACATTTTTGAAACTGAAGCCCATAGTATCTCCCATAGAGTTTTGCTCTAAGCCTGGTGGTACATCTGAGCAGGGTATAGTAGTGACCTTGACTGGAGCAGATATAATTATCAGGTGGAGTTGGAGATTTCTAGATTCCATTTTGTCTGATGAAATCAACCAAAAGCACCAGTCTTAGAGATCAGCAACAAGGGGTGAATTGGGTTCTTTTAGGCAGGAAAGGCAGGGCCTGTGACATATTGTGAACTAGTCACCCTTCTGCTGATTGGGTGCCCCCTTCTGTGGTTCAGCCTACAATGTACTCAAAAATGACCAATTCAAATAACGATTATCCCAGTCTTCATTCAATTCACTCCATAAGACCTAAAAGGCCACTGGGCAGGGTGGCCATTGGTATTCTTTCCTTGGGGGCTCCTCCTACCCTGGGGAGTTCTCTTTTCCTTAGTGCTCGTTCTCTCTGTTCACTTTTGTCCATGTTTCCTTACTAGTCTTGTACTTGAGACAATGAACTTGAAAGCCACTCTCTGGTTAGGCAAGGTTCTGGTAGTTGTTGAATATCTGGGATCATAGGTCACCCCCACCACCCAGTTAACACCACCAAAATCTGAGAAAGTCTTCTCTAAATAGCTCCATTTACCTTCCCATCTTTGGGTTGAGCTTTTGTCTCCTGAACCAAGAATCTTAGCAGCGGCTTCCTTTATGTTGACACTGATTAGAGGTTGCAGTCATTTTTTTTAAATTGCATGACTTTTAGTTAGATATGATGTTCACAGTTGTCCACAGCTGGGATTCACACCAATTACCCAAATAATGACCCATTTAGGTTCATTGATTCACTAGGGCAAAAAGACTTTATCTTAAATATGTATAATACATATATTATATGAGTTTTATTCAGCCGTAAAGATAAACAAAATTGTGAGGTTTTTTAACAAGAAAATGGTTGTAATTGGAGATTATTAAATTAAGTGAAATATGCCAGATCCAAAAAGTCAAATACCATGTGTTATTTGACTTTCATTGTGGATCTTAACAATTTTATATGTATATATAAAAGTATATGACTATGTATGTTTGCATATATACATGAAAATAGATGCAAGACTCCTAGGAGGATGAAAAGGAGAGTTAGAGAATGAATGTGGGCAAAATACACACTTCCTCTATCCTAGGGACAACTTACCCAGGTATTTCATTCATTTTCCTTTCAGCATTTATCTCTGGTCTCATATTTCTCGTATTCCACCTCCAACTAGAAGGCTACCCTGGGTCAGCTGCAACTTTTCTCATTTACAGTTCTAAAATACAGTGTGCTCAATAAATACTCTTGGAATTAGCAAGTGAATGGCAATATATCAAAAGGTTTCAGAATTCAAGTGCAAGGAAGTAGCGTGTGTGGAGTCCTGCACCCGCAGATTTACTTGGACTGTTGACGAAAGGAAGGTGGGGACTTCTTCCTGATTAAAACTAAATCAGGGAACATGATTCACAAAAGCACAACTCTCACTTCAAAAGGGATAGGAAATGATTTTTTTCTTTTCTTTTCTTTTTTTTTTTTTTTGTTTTGTTTTGTTTTTGAGACAAGGTTTCTCTTTGTTGCTTTGGAGCCTGTCCTGGAACTAGCTCTTGTAGACCAGGCTGGTCTCGAACTCACAGAAATCCACCTGCCTCTGCTTCCCGAGTGTTGGGATTAAAGGCGTGCACCAAGACCGCCCGGCAGGAAATGGTTTATTCTGGAGCCAAATATTAGTGACCATGGCCTGGAGAGAACACAGATTTATATCACCGCCAATTCCATGCTCCACTGGTTAACAAGCTGGTGAAAGGCTCTGGATGTGCAGCGTTCCAACCTCCCCACCTTCCTTGCAGTTCTCATCAGCCAGCCTCGCAGTAGGCTCAGTGGGAGGCACTGTCCTTCCCAGTGACTTTCATTCACAGAACTTTGTATTTTTGTTTTTAGTTTCATTTGGTTTCATTTTTAAAATGCATTCATTATGGACAAGTTATAACTACGTGTGTTTATTAAGATCAAATGGAAATGAATACACAGAAAATGGCATAGCATAACTGAATCAAGCTAATCTAGCCATCACTTGAATTATTTATGACATATTTTTGTCCATGCCCAAATACAACATTGAAACATTTCCCATCATCTCCCTATGCCCCCATTTCTATAACCAGCATTCTGCTCTCTGCTTCTGAATTTGCTTTAGATTCTACAGGAGGCCTGCTCTACAGGAGGCAGATGCCATTCTTTGAACTCAACACAGTGTTGTTTTAAATGAAAGCACCGTGGAGGGAGCAGTCATTGCAACTGATGAATATCAGATGTTATATTCATCAGTAGCATCTTAGAGGCTCAACTAAAAGCATAGCTATGCTCATGAATCATGAGGTACCTGACTGATGTACCCTCAAACAAGAAACTGGACACATACTTTTGGAACATCAGAAATGCTAAGTGTAAAGTTTCCAAAGTTACAGGAAGCACTTTAAGAAAATATGTTGTGTTGCTGTACAATGGGAATTACCAGGAATGCGATGTACCCTTCTTTTCAGTGTGTTCTGTAGCATGAATTTTAGTTGGTCTTAATAATAAAAACCCAAAGTCAGATATAGGGGTTAATGCTGAAGATCAGAGAAGCAGAGAGGCCCCTAGAAAGTTCTTTTACCTCTACCAGTGCTCAGACCTAAGGGGCGATCCTGTCCTCAGACTGCATCTCCAGACTCCATCTGTCTCCACCAAACCTCAGACTACACAGAGTTCCTGTCTCCTTCTGCCTTATTTCTTCTCTCCACCCAGCCATATCACTCCTGTCTCTACCTCCCTAGTGCTGGGATTAAAGGCATGGGGTCCCAAGTGCTGGGATCACCTTTGTGTGAGCTGTTTCTCTTTTAGACAGATTCAATCTTGTGTAGCTCAGGGTGGCCTTGAACTAACAGAGGTCCCTCTGCCTCTGTCTCCCAAATCCTGGGATTAAAGGTAATGTGCCACCACTTCCCTGACCTCTAGTGGTTTAGCTCTGTCTTCTGATCTTCAGGCAAGCATTATTTGTTAAAACATAAACAAAATATCACCACAGTGTACCATTAGAAACATGGAACAGAGCTGTGTATTTGTGTCCATTTAGTATTCGGATAGGTTATTTTAAAGCTATGATCCCAAGTAACTAGCTAGGCTTGACTTTTATATTGTACCATATAGAGAAGGTAAATTACAGCTACTAAATTCTCAGACACTTTATTAGCCGATAAGAAAAAAGGAGAGAGGGGAAATTGGTTTTTTATGTCTAAATAATTACAAACCATTTAGATGAAGGAAGTGAGATTTAGACTTGTTCATGGTTACTTCTGTACTATTCCAATTATTTTCTCCAATCTCAGGTTATTTATTTAAATATTTTGACATTTATTTGTCTCGGTGTGTGTATGTGTGTATGTGTGATGTGTGTGTGTGTGTGTGTGTGTGTGTGTGTGGTATGTGTGTGTGTATGTGTGATGTGTGTGTGTGTGGTATGTGTGTGTATGTGGTGTGTGTGTATATATGTAGTGTGTGTTTGTGTGTGTGTTTTGCATGTGCCATATAATTGTGGAGATCGAGAGTTGGTCCTCTTCTTCCATTATGTGGGTCTCAGGAATCGAATGCTGTTAGTCTTGGTTTCAGTTGCCTCGACCCTGTTAACTATCTCACTGGCCCCACTTTCAGGATTTTATAATTAATTATCCATTTTTCATCCATTGCATCATTATGAAACAGGGAAGATTTTAGCAGTCGTTAAAAGCTATTTAAACAGGTTAAGAAGAGTTTCAGGCTTACACAAATCAACTCTACTCCAAAACAACTCTTGAAGAGAACATAGGGTATCTGTAATATCAGATTGCATCCATGAATCAGTGTATCTTTAAGCTTTGACAGGATCATCTGGAACCTTCATTGTGACTTGTTCTGTTTGTATAAATTTGTATTCTATAAGAAAAAATTCGTTGTTTTTTTCAGTACTGGTGAGTAAATCAAAGCCAGCATACTCTAGGTAGGCATATTACCACTGAGATACATACTCAGTCCTTAAATTTTGAAGAAAAAAAAGAAAAGAAAATGGAGAAAAAAGTTATTTAGGTTAGCTTTGGACCATACATAACTTAAACCTTGAACTTGTGATTGTTTGTCTCAACCTCTAAAGCAGCTGGGATGACAGGCATGTGCCACAATTGCCAGCATTTAGTTTAATATATGGAAACAATTCTTTTGATGTTTTTGCTCTGCTTTTTTACTTAGATACTAAAAAACAGGGACTAGAACATTTATGTTTGGTATTTCATGTTCACAAATGAGATACTCATTTTTCTTCCTCACAGGACATGGTTCCAAACCTGCTATGACTTGCTGGCTTAGGTACTGATTTTCAGTTTTACTCCCAGAATTCCCTCTCTTCAGTCATAGCGGAAGTTTTCTGATTCCTTGATTTTAGCAGCACTATCTATGGCCAAAATACAGACTGTATAGTTTTGAGCATGCATTCTGAAAAGTAAATCATCCCAGGGCCTCACTATTGATAATTACCAGCCACACACACACTAACAGTTAGAATGGGAGCTTCATTTGCTCAGGCCTTATATCTTATATTGTAGCAGAAGGAGCAGGCTGCTTGTCATCCCAGCCACCCAGCTATCTTACACCCGAAATAATCACACAGAAACTATATTCATTTAAACATTGCCTGACCCATTAGCTCTAACTTCTTATTGGCTAATTCTTACATATTAATTTAAACCATTTCTATTAATCTGTGTATTGCCATGTGACTGTGGCTTACCGGCAAGATTCTAACCAGCGTCCGTCTCAGGCAGGAGATCTATGGCGTCTGCCATTCTGCCCTTTTCCCTAGCACTCAGTTCTGTCTTCTTCACCTACCTAAGTTCTGCCCTATCAGGCCAAGCAGGTTTTTTTTTTATTGATTAACCAATGAAAGCAATACATAAACAGAAGGACCTCCTACATTATATATATATATATATTTAATTTTGTAATTTTTTCTTAAACATGTATTTATTGTATTTATATGTGCCCATTTGTCTGTATGTGGACACACCCTTGCCATGGTGTGTGTGTGTGTGTGTGTGTATTGGAGGAGGATCAGATGGTAAATTTCAGGGGTTACTTTTCTCCTCCCATCATTTGCATCCTGGGGATAGAACTCAGGTCATCAGGTTTGGAGGCAAGATCCTTAACCTATCAGCCATCTCATCAACCCAAACTCTGTAATCTCAGCAACAGCTCTACTGAGAAGCACAAATGAACAAGGTTCATGGTGAACATTGTACAGAGTCCTTGCAGATATGCGGCATTGTCTCTTAGGAGTAGCCCTGCAGTGAAAAGGCAGGGTCCTTGAACTCAGTTCCACTCCCGCATCTGAAAGGCTATATGATCTGGGAAGTATGTTGGGCAAGTCCCTCTTGCCATCAGGGAATAACTAATTATCCTCAAAGGTTGTTACCATTCTTATGGTATAACATGCAAGTCTGACTGAGAAGAATGCTGAGATTATGCCATGAAAATGTCCATGTACATTGGAGAGAAGAAAATAAACAGCAATTCAGAACTTCCTTACAAAACAAACTAAATCCCAGGCTTGGAAGAAGATACACCCACAGTAACAAGATGCTTCTCGCATCAAGATTATAATGTACTGAGCCAACCTGAGTGACATCGGAAATTTTTTTCATGATACTTAATTTGGCTAATAAAGTCCAGCTAACACATCCTCTCAGGTTAAGAATAAATTTGCAAGGATGGTTAAGATACTGTGAGTTCATGCATTCAACCCATATTTCTCCGTAGCTACTTTATCTTGTTTCCCTTTTGAGTTGAGTCTACATAGTTCCACCTGTTAAATGCTTTAATCATGTAAACCAGAGTGGCACCATTTTAAGTTTTAAACATTAGTTTTACCTGATGTATGTGTATCTGTGTGTGAGCATGTGCATATGTATATGGGTTCCTGTGGAGGCCTGAAGAGGACACCAGATCCCTTGAAGCAGGAGTTATAGGAGTTGGAATCTTCTCTGTGTAGGTGCTGGGAACTGAATTGGGGTCCTCTGTAGGAGCAGTGGTCATTCTTCACCACTGAATCATTTCTCCAGCCCCTTAAGTACTTTTAAATAGAGCTCTTTATCTGTTCTCTGTTCTTATTAGTGAAAAAATGCTAACAGGTCTACAAAGTGAGTTCCAGGACAACAAAGGCTAGTACCCAGAGAAATCCTGTCTCAAAAAACAAAACAAAACAAAAACAAGAAAAAAACAACTAACCAACCAAACAAAAAAGCTAATAGGCATAGACAAATAATGTGTTTAAGAAACTGTACTTTAATATCTGGATGAGTGTACCTTTAAATATGACTTAGATTCTATTCACCAAATAAGACATTTCCCATGCTTTTGTGGATATATATAAACGACTTTATGCATATAATGGTTCATGTGTGTTCATATGTATGCACATATGTATGTAGGTATATGTGAAGGCCAGAGGTTGATGTCAGGTGTCTTTGTAGCTCACTGACATGTTTTTTTTTACATATTTTATTTATTTTTTGATAATTTCATACATGTATATAATGTATCTTTATCATTGCTTGGGATTATTTGTGCTGCCATCTCTTTCAAAGATGCTATGTCATCACTGTGTGCATGCCATTCAGAAGCCCTCTTTGTTATAATACTACACGTAAGAATATGCAAATGGGAAAAGTCTAGACTACAATGCTCTCATGGTATTTGTGTGGATTCATGAATCGGAACTCTAGTCCTCCCACTTGTCAGATAAATGCTTTAGTCACTGTCTCATCTCTCCCAACCTTCATTGTTAATGATGTGGATTCATATTACACAATAGACCTCCTTTCTGTATAGACAGTGAATTCTGTTCTTAGGTATCCATCAGACAACTCAGCAATATAGAGATCAGTACATAAGATTTGCTTTAACTACTATGGAAACTTACTGGTCTCCCATCTTCCCCCACCCACATAATAGCAAAAAAAAAAACCCTCACAATTAAACAAACTTAAAGTAAAAAATCATACCTATTGATATTATCTCTTGTCAATAACTTTAAAATATGAAGAAATAATTTGTAGCTAGAAGCTTTGCTCTGTCTCTCTCAGCCCCACTGGACTGCTTTTGCTCCTGTGAGCTGGTCCCCACAGCTACTTATAAAATAATCATTCAGGGGCTTAATATTAATTATAATTGTTTGGCTGATGGCTCAGGATTGTTACTGGATAGCTCTTACATATAAATCAATCCATTTCTAATAATCTGTGCATTGCTTCATGGCGTTACCTGTTCTCTAGAATATCTTGCTGCCCTGGCAACTTGCTGACTTCTCTCTTTCCCTTGCCCTTCTTCACCTGTATCTTTGCCTAGATTTCCTGCCTACCTATATTCTGCCCTGCTATAGGCCAAAGGAGGATTATTCAACAACCAATAAAAGCAACACATATTTGCAGCATACAGAAGGACATCCCACATCAGTAATCAGCCTGAATAATTATGGCAGAAGTCAAATAATAAAAATATGCTAAATTTGAAAACTGGTTGTTCAGATTCTCAGTTCCTTTCCCATACAAACAAAGGAAATTATAGGAAATACTTACTTAGGCAGAAATATTGGCTGATTTTTGTCTGGTTCTCTGTATAGGAAAATAGGCTAACTTTATACTGTTTTGTCTATTGGGCTGATTTCCAAGAAAATACAAAGAATGTGGGCGGGGGGTGTAGAGGAAGGGGGAAAGAGGGAAGAGGAGGGGAGAAGGGAAGGGTTGAGGAGAACTTGAGAGAATGGGAGGTCGAGATGGAGGGGGTACAGATATGAGAGCAAAGAGAGAGATATCTTGTTTAGGGGAGTCATTACTGGGTTGGCAAAAAGCCTGGCTCTAGAGAAATTTCCAGAAATCCATAAGGATGGCCCCAGCTAAGACCCTAGGCAATAGTGGAGAGGGTGCCCAAACTGGCATTTCCCTATATTCAGATTGATGATTATCTTAAATATCAACATAGAACCTTTGTCCAGCAACAAATGGAAACAGAGGCAGAGTCCCACATCAGAGCACTGGAATGAGCTCCCAAGGTCGAGTTGAAGAGTAGAAGGAATGAGAATATGAGCAAAGAGGTCAAGACCATGAGGGGTCCATCCACTGAAGCCGTTTACCTGAGCTAATGGGAGCTTACCAACCCCAGTGGGACTGGGAAGGAACAAGCATAGGACCAAGCTAGTCCCTCTGAATGTAGTTGACAGTTGTATGGATGGGGCAGACTGAGGGGCCACTGCCATTGGCACTGGGACTTGTCTCTGCTGCATGCACTGGCTTTTTGGGATCCTATTCCTATTGATGTATACCTTGCTCAGCCTAGATGTAGCAGGGAGGGCCTTAGAGCTTCCACAGGGCAAGGTGACTTGCCCTCTCTTAGGACTGGAGGTGGGTGGAGTATGAAGTTGTGTGGAGGGGATGGGAGGAGGGGAAGGAGTGGGAATTTGGATTGGTATTTTTTTTAAATCTAATAAAAATAAAATTAAATAAAAAAGATTTTGGGAGGCCTCTTAACCTTAGTGCTGTGACTGAACTTCTCAGATCTTCTGCAAGCACAGCAACCATTCTTAACCACAGAGTACTGATACCAAGTTTTCAAACATATCCATATATTGGTCATTTTTAATAAGTGAATATAGAAACATACTTCTATTTTCAGGAATATCAAGGGTCACAGGACAAGACCCATACCTGATGAATTAGTAGAAACTAGAAACAGGAAAGGAAAAATCATGACTTCCTACAGTTTACTTGCAGGCACTATTCCTCTTCATAGAAAAAAAATGTGTATTCATTAATTAGTCAAATACAAAGCAAGACTATCCAGTCATATTCTTCTGTATTGGTCACTAAACTAGTTCAATCCAGAAAGATGTTATTCCAACTGATTTCTGAAGTTTGAGAAAGCATCACCCACAAGTGGGACTACACTACAGCTTTCAAATAGAGCAGACAGGTTGGATGATGACTCAATTACAAACAGCAGAAGAGGAGGTTCAATGTGGAAAATGAAGGCCACTTGTTTTTCTAGTTAGGATACAAAAAATTCCTGACTTTGGGTTGGTTTCCTTTCCAGGCTTGCATTATATTAACTACCTGTAGCCATATGTCAGAGAACACAAATGTAGAAGGATCAAGACCTAAGGCCAGTATGCAGAACTGGATGCCTTTGCAATACAATTGGAATCAGAGTCCAGAATCCAGTGCAAAGGGAGAAAGCACACCATGTGTGCAGCAGGAGGGTCGTACCTTAGGTAGAAGAGAAATCATCATGGATAAACACAATGCTGAGGTGGAAACAACTCTATGGAAAGAAAGATCCCATGCAACTTAATGCACACTGCTGACTTACATCTACATGATGGGCATCCACCTGCTTTTCAGGGAGGCTGCAGTGACCTCCATCTCCGGAGTAATGGGTACAGAGAGAGGGAACACTTGTCACTTTCAGTACTTCATAAGCATTTTTTTTTTTACTTTGATGATAAATCAACTTGGGAAGCAAGAACCAAAAAGATAGGCAGCTTTCAATATACTCTTCCTTTAAGTTAGCCTTGCCAGCTTCCATTTCCTTCATGATCCATGTCCAGTCCTGCTTTTCTTTCCACCACCAATATTCCACAATCTGCTACATTCCCTTAATTATGTACCCCAAGGGCCCATTCCCCACTCTTTGCTGAAGAGCTATTGCCAGTTGGTAGGTGATGGGGGAGGGAAAAACATTCTTGTTGGTTTGTTTTAATGTGTGACTACTGGCAAATTTCCTATTCTCCAGTGGATAGTTCTACATACATACACATCTGGGTACTGATTTTACTTACTGGCTCATCAAAAATTAAAAAGGAAAGAGGAGATGAAGTTGGGAAGGAGTCTGTGTTGAGGAGATAGTAGGAAGTTAGAGGTGGGGATGAATGGAGGGTGCATATGAAAACATTTCATTGTATACATGTATGGAATTTTCATACATGATAAAATTGATTAATTTAATTTCAATTGAAAAATTGATATTAAAAATATGAAGCTCAAATTAGAACATATAACTGATATTCTAAATAGTCATGCAATTATAGATGATACAAATTTACTTGCCTGGAAAAATAGAGTCTTTCCATTAGAGTGGGGCTCAGTTGCCAGTGTTCTGTTTATTCTGTAGCTGAGGCCTTATCAATATTCAATGATAGCTCAGTCTGTTAAGATACCGTATGGCAATAGAAATCAGGCTGCAAAGAATCCAGGACAGCACATAACCCTCTTAGTGAGTGGTCTTTCAGCATTTAATGTACTGAACTCCTTTTCATAGGATAGATTTTGTTGCAATGAGGGGCTCGGGCTGCGTTCCTGGTGCCGGGCCCCTTGTTCTGTCCCACCTGGCTCCTGGTACGTACCCGAAATAATTACACAGAAACTGTATTCATTTAAATACTGCCTGGCCCATTATCTCTAGCCCCTTATTGGCTAACTCTCACATATTATTTTAGCCCATCTCCATTAATGTGTATCGCCACTTGAGTTGTGGCTTACCGGCATGAGTCTAACCAGTGTCCATCTTGTGCTGGAGAAGCATGGCGTCTACTCCACTGCCTTCTCTCTCACAGCATTCCCTTCTCTCTACTCCGCCCACCTAAGGGCTGTCCTATCAAAAGGCCATGGCAGTTTTCTTTATTTAACCAATGAGGGCAATACACAAATAGAAGACCCTCCTACAGCATTTCCCCTTTTTCTGTTTAAACAAAAAAGAAAGGCTTTAACTTTAACATAGTAAAATTACATAACAAAACTTATCAAGCAAGAATTACAGTTACAACCTATTATATCTTTTATCATGACAAAGGAAAACTATAACTATCCATTCTTCAACTCCATCAAAGACTCCAGAAGGATATAATATTACCTAAGTAAACAAGTAATAAGCAACTTCTAAACTCTAAAAATGACAGAGACATCTTGCTGCCTGTACAGTCACCCAAAGTTCCTTTGTACCGTTGGGGCATCCATCTTCAGCCTACAGGCCCATAGTATCCAGGAGACTTTTCCATGAAGCAGGAAAATTCAAAGACAGTTCAGTCATTTTCTTCTGTATCCTGCAGAATGTCTCACAGACTCTTTCATGAAGCAGGAACCCTGAAGGATCATCTCCCCTTTAGGCAAGTTTAGCAGTCCTCTTTTTGTGGGTGCTTTGTGTCCAGTTTATGCAACAGTCCAGGCAAGAGCAGTTTCTTGCCCAAATGGCAAACCAACTCCATAAGGAGGCTCTTCGATGCCCATCTTTCTCTTGAAGTAGCTGGTACTGCCAGGAGCAGATGTGTCTCATTGTCATGAAAAGTTCTAAGTTATTAAAATATTTAAATGCCATGTTCTGTCGTCTTTGAAAGATATGAAGAATGCCTATCTGAAATATATCTATGCACATCTAGAAAATCTAACTAACGTGACTACAAGCTTGACTATATCAATGATTATCTATTAACAACCTACATTCCCTAATTATACATTACATTTTTAAATGAACTACACAATCACAATACCTTAATCAAGATTAGAAATATAACAAGATTGACCTTAAATTTATATCAATAAAGCAAAATTTATACCAATGTAAATTATCCATATCTATATCATCTCCCCCTTTAAATTTAAAGAACATTTAGAAACAATATTTGGGAATATGGGCATAGTTACTTCTCTCCAAACTTCTTCCTGCTGTATGGGGGCACTGTCATTCAGGTCTTTCATGGTGTATCCTGTTCATCTCAGTCACCAGTTGAGTGAAGTAATTTTTTGAAGGTGTTCACAGTGACCTTCAGGAGGGCGTGGTCTATCAAACCACATTGGTCTAGAAGGAATCCACAGGGTCCCATCCTCTGTGAAAACAAAAGAAGAACCTTTCTCCCAAAGCATCATAACATTAGATCCAAATTTTGAAGTAATAATAACTTTATAATATCCATGCTGGTTTAGCTTAGCAGCCCAGACAATGAAATGTCTCTCTGTACTTAGCTCCTTTACAGTCAAAACATTCAAAGAAAACACAATAAAATACATAATCCAGACATTCTGTGATTTTTCCATTTTTACGTGGCTTATTTTTCTTTTTTCTCTCTTTTTTTTAAATCTATGACTATCTGTAAAGACTTTACCCTTTTATTTTAAGCATTTAGCTTTGACTCTCTATACTCTTTTTCTTTTCTCTCCCAAGCCTACGAACTTTATCTAACAGTATGACCCATTTAGAGGTCTTTTATGTCTGAATATGTCCTACTGTGAATCTGTAATTCTTCAATGTACAGGAACGGTTTTGCTTTGCGTTTTTAAAATGCTAAACTCTTAAGAATCTAAACTGTAACAATCTCAGGTCAAATACAGGTACTGCCTGCTTGCTCCGCCCAGTCCAACATGGCGGAGGAGCTCGTGCCTCTGAGCTTTGCTCAGCATTAATGGCTGCGGAAATCCACCATGCTCTCCCGCCTGACTAAGCCTGATCCCGCCGTCTGCCCAGGCAGGAAGAGCTGAGCCACGGCATGGTCTCAGCTACTTTCTTCCCGATCCTGAGCGGGCACACAAACATCTGGGCCCACAAATGCTCCATAGTGGGAGTTTGCACCAGCGGCAGGGCCCAGGAAGCCGCGTTTTAAAACCGCGCACCTTTTTTCTGCTATTTTGTATTGCCGAGTCAGGAAATCTCTCTGCAGCACGCAAACAGCAAAAAGCTGTGTTAAACTCTCTTTTTTAAGCTATCTCAGGTTTTTAAGTGGATTTAGTCCACGTTGAGGTGCCTGATACATAGAGATTATATTCAGTATAGATAGATAATCTTCAACCTCTTCAAGGAGCTGTAGAAAATGGCCTTTAATATAATCTAGAGTTTCGTAGTTTCGCAACAATGAGACACACTCACTCCTGGTAACACCAATCTATTCCCGAGAGAATGTTGAGCACCAGAGACACTCCATCTGGAGCCTTTCTTCTTGGCAGAA